>CM053789.1:108494302-108799302 GCA_028749045.1 Cupressus sempervirens | reverse complement strand
TGGCACATGAGTACCTAGGATAGGTTGTTAACAAGAAAATAAGAGTCTTGAAAAGTCTTAGAAGTAATGAGGTCCTTATGTATGTGGAGAAACAATGCAATACAATGTAGACAACTTGGTGTCAAAATCTTGTATTGGGAAAATGTTGTGAATTAGGTACATTTTTACTAAAAGTTTTCTTAAGGGGACATTTTAGTGTAGACCTAAAAATTCTCCAAATAACTTCCATGATTTTTTTTTTATTCATGTTTTTTACCTTCATAAAGTTTGAAGTGTAAAATTGCAAAAATTATCAATATTGCAAAAGTTGCACATTAACAATTTGCAAAATTGGTTGGAGAGAACAAGGAGGTTATCCACAAGAAGAAGTTAGTTTAGTAATTTGAATAATTAAATTTTAGATCCCTCCAATTCAAAATGGAAGAGGTTGGAATTTTTGAGGAGTATGGATACTAACAATAAATGGAAAAATACTAACAGTTTTGTATAGAAAAGAGTGGATTCAATATCAATGTGATTCACCTAATCTTTTCTATTTGAATTTAGTTTCTGTACTTTTATTAATTTACTTCTTTTTTTTGAAGTTTCTATAAATTGATTGGTGGTTTATTTTATTTTTTAAAAATATATACTTATTTGTTGACCAATACTAGGGTAGACTTCACAAAATGGTGTCTACCAGCATTCCCTTTAGTTGGAAAATTATGAAACCTTGAGAAATTCTAGTAGAAACTTTTTTATTTGTATCATAGAAGTGATGGAGTATGAAGGACAAGGCCAAGAACTTTCCTTCGAAGCCCTAGGCAAGACTGAATTGTTCTCGGTTAGAAATTGAAACAAGAAATGTTGTTTCTTGCAAGGGTTAGTCATTTTTGAAGAGATGGGTATAATAGAAGTTAAGAGTGTAGTATGAACATGTGTTGAGTGCAAAGAGAGGTTGCAAAAGTTATAGGTGAGTGAGGGAAGGGAGATTTACATTTGGACTACCCTAGATTGCTGACAAACCCTAGTAAACCCTTGAAATTTGGGTTAGGGCATCTGGTGTACCTTGGAGGCCCATGGCCTCATGAATCTTGAAGGTCTTTGAAAAGGGTATCCTGAACTGGAGTTAGTTTGGATCTTTGTTAAGGAAATTTTAGTACAAATCCAGTATTAATCCATTGGGAGGGCTACTTGGGGGTCATTAGGCCTAAAAGGAGTTTTCTCTTGTTTTGAATAGATCATATGGGAAGCTAAAGAATGGAATGGAAAAGTTGGAAGTAATGTAAACCAAAACACCCTAAGAAGAGCCTCCAACCCTTGAAAAAAAATATAGTGAAGCAAGCCTAAAATGGTAGTCTCATGACTTCACACCACTTCATAATAACTGTGCAATGTAAGATCTCTACTTATACAATGCACAATTTTAAAACTCTGCTCAGAAAACCTTCATGTGTTCACATGCTTGACATGATGCAAAATAAATTATGGATTATTATCCACATAGTTGGCTTGTCATAGCTTAACAATTATTTTCTGACCAAAATAATTCCTAAAGTTGTACAACTCTGTTTACTGATATGCTCTGTTTTGCTTAACTAAATACCTACATTGGTATTATAATCATAACTTGTGTCATACTATTCATACCCATCTATGTACTTAACCACATCATTATGATAATTTCATGAAGGTTTCCTTAACTACACATAAGCTAACTCTCAACAAGTCATTTGTACTCTTAAGATATGTTCCCTATACTACCACAAACTGTCTAACACTTAGACAATTTTCTATCTCTAAATGCATAAATCAAAGGTTGTATACATGTTGCCATAAATGAAAACCATCAAGACATCTAACTGAAAATATTTCCAAAAAACTCCCCCTTTGGAATTTATGGCAGCATTTGGGAAAATTGGCTAAGTCCCAAAATGATGTCATACATATCAGAAAAATAAAAATAAAGTAATTGCAAAAATTGCCTTCAAAACATAACAATTTTATTCATGTTTTGATAGATCATACATTCCTTATCACTCCTTTACATTGATACATACATAAGCTCCCCCTTACATAGACATATACATCTCCCACTTTGGCATTGATGACAACATTTGGGAAAATTGGCTCATGTTTTGATGGATCATACATTCCTTATCACTCCTTCTCATTGATACATATATAATCTCCCCCTTACATATACATTTACATTTATACAATTTTCTCTACATAAGGCTCCCTATTTGACATCAATGATAATTTTTTCTAAAACTATATCATAAAACTTGTTGCCTATTGATGATTGGCTTGTCATTATACAAATACAATCTACAAAATTGATCTTCAGCTTGTCTATGTCCTTCTTCCATTTGCCTTGGATTTTATTTGATATATTGATGAGTGTGCAAAGTCCATAAGAATTCACTTCAACTATGCTTGAGTTAATATAGGAAAAATTTTCATGGGATGTCTTCAATGCAAGACATTCCTCTAATTGCCTTTGTAAGATGACAATCTTGGGTGTCAAATATTCTTTGAGAATAGTGAATATCCTTAATACCTTATCTGTATTAGACTTAATGCCTCTAATAACATTGTAAATCTTCTCAATTCCAATTTCAAAATCTTCAATTCTGACCTCTAGTTGCTATAATCTAGTAGTGAGTGTCTGATCACTCATATGGCCTTTGATCTTTCCATCAAAATCTAGTAAGTAATTGTAAAACATTGCGCACTATCCATACAACTTCTTACCATCATGTAAGCTCTTCCTTAGCTCCTTTATACACACATCTAACATTTTCATATCATTCCTAACATGTGTGCATGTTGTGTCAAACAATGATGCATCATGTTGTGTTTGTTCTTGCATTGCTACTACTTCAGCTAAAGTTGTCAATTCCTTATCAAAGATCTTCACCAACACTTTTGTCTTAACCTACAAGTCTAGATTTTCTACAATTGTGGAAACTATCTTCTACATCCACTCCAATACTTCAGCAAGATTATTCTCCAAATACTTTATCTTTATTTATTTTTCAAACAAATTTCTGAAGGTGCCCATTAACTATTTATGATCTTCATCATCAGAAGGAATAGGTACTATTGTTGATGTTCCAACTATTGATGCTATTGAAGGTATAGTAGCTCTTCTTTCCTCTGCTTTCTTCTTTTCCTCAGTATCTTTCCTCACATCCTCTTCTTTCTTCTTCTTCTCTTCTATTTTCTTTTTCTCCTCCTCTTCTTCTTTCCTTTTCTTCTCCTCTTGTTCTTTCTTCTTTTGTTCATTTTCTCTTCTTTTCTTTTCTTCTATTTCTTGTTTCCTCTTTTCTTGATCTTTCTTTTTCTTCTTATCTTCTACCTCATCATCTAAGCTATTGTATGTAGTGATATTAGAAATAATATATTGTCCAAATGCTACAAAGGGATTTTATTTCACATCTATTATTATTTGCATATTATCCACATGCATGGATTTAGTACCCATAACAATGTGAGGTGGTGAAAGTGCATGTTGTGTCTCCTCTACATCTTGTGTTGCTTATACATATACTAGACTATTAGCTTTGGTCTATGCACTCACATTAGGTATTGAGGACATATTTTACTATAGCCTCCTCTATCTCTAGCCTAACTTCCTCATAATTTCCTTCCATTAGAAGAATTCATTTTCTTTTGTTCCTCAACAATGGCTCAATGCCCTTCAAAACTCTGTCTGATTCCTCTTTTGATCCAACATCACATAACTTGTTTATTGATATGATCCTCATGTTTAGATCTTCCTCTAATACTATTTTCTTCCTATTTACCAACCTATTGTATAGGTCTTTAGGAATCTTATTGTGTATACTCCCAAACCTTTTATTCTTCAAGATCATAATTCGTATAAATGCATTCTCTAACTGTCTTCTATCCATATTTTTGTACATACTATAAAAATTTTTTAACTAAAAAAAATTAGCATCATTAATAAATGGCATATTCATATTTTCTACCTTAGGTTTCCATGCTTTCTTTCCTTCTATAGTCCTTGCTTCTTGTGCATATTATTCAATAGGTTTATTTTCAATAGCCTCCTCTAAACTTTTAGAACTACATATCTGCATGGTCTTCTTTCTCTTTCCTAGTCTGCTAGCACTCTGCTTGACCCTTTTCTTATCGTGTGATGTAGTTTCCTGTTTAATCTTCAAAAGTCTACTAGACTTCCTCTACGTGGAAATTTCTTCCACCTCTGGATGTCTCCTTGTTTGTTCATGTCTATCTCTTATTGTTTGCACTTGCACACAAGGTTGTGCCATAGTTATTTCTTTTGAAGGTCCTACCGTAGCAATGGGAGTTATTGCTGGAATTCTTTTAGAGGGTTGGGGGCTGAATTATTTATTCAAGGTCTAGATGCCCAAATAAAACTTTTACAATTTAGTGAATCCATTTAACATTCCTAACCATGCATGCAATCATTGTGAGTTAACCAAAACTAATATGTTATTGTTAAACTACTATGTAGAAATATAAAGCATAAAACAAAACACATCAATCAATACACATAACACAATGATTTAATGTGGAAACCCAATTTGGAAAAAACCACCAGTAACTAGCTACTCCTTTCTCACTCTTCTGAAGTGATGCCCTGTTAAAGGCCAACCCTATTAAAGGTTATAGCACACATTGTTAAATTTGATCCGGTTAAGGGATTTTAATCACCTTGTTAAAAGTGAGCCTTGTTAGAGGACTTTAGGTTATTCACTTGGAATGCCACCCTTTTAAAGGATTTTCAAATGATTGTTAAGTCAACCTTTCTACTAAGGATTTACCCTAATCTGATACAATTGTTAGAGAGTAACAATAGAGTTTGATCTGATACAACTTACAACCTTACTTGCAGATTACAGATCACTATTTAGTCCTCAACTCTACTTGGCTTCCAATCTTTGTAGTTCTAATAGCTTGTTTACCCTTCAAGAATTCATCTCCATTAAGCCCTCTTGCTTAGTTTTCCATTGCAGACTTCTTCACTTAGGTCACTTGATGAAGTAAACCCTTCTTCCTTCTACCTTGTCAGATTTTCACATCCAAAAATCTTACTAACCTCTCTCTCTCTCAAACTCTACTTCATGACCAGGCATCCCTGGATATAGGGAATTAAAACTCTTTTTCCTGCTCAATATCCATCTCAAAAAATAGGGTTTTTTATGGATTAGGTATGATACAATGTATCTACCCCATATCTTGTCTTCTCTAGAAATTTCTCCTAGAATCCATTTGAATTCGATCCAAAATGGTTTATATAAAATTCAATGCCTCCAACTCATAAATCTTATCTTCCCCTTGATTCACAAGTTCCAAGAAAATAAACTTGTCAACTTTTATTTTGGGAATCTTTGATCTTTTTCATAATGCAGCAGCTCAGCATTATCAATTTATTGATACTCAGCACATACTGTGTTACTCGCCATCTATAATAGAATCGCTTGGCATCAACTAGATTTTACTAGTGCTCAGCACATACTGAAAATCACTTGGCTTTGACTGACTCTTTACTTAGCTTGCACTAACTTTAATTTGCACCTTCTATCAATTTGGTCAAGCTTAGCAAATGAACTTTGTTCAACCTTTTTCATTTGAACTTTCTAACTATAGCCAAACATCTTGTAACCCCAAGGAGATCATCAATGCATTATGTTATCACTATCTTAATTAATTCTTGCACTTCAATACATAATCATAACTCAACCTTTCCCCTAAGTACTTTTGTTACATCTCGTTGATCAAATCCTCTTCATCAATCAACTAAGTGATAGTGCTTAAAACATATAAGCAATTGTTTTATCAACATATAGCAAGTTTGACATTAGTGACATTTGAAACAATTCTTACAATCAAATGATCTTTTCAATCATATATCAAGAATCTCCCTCTTTGGCATTCATGGAAAACCAAACTAATCAACTAATCAAACATCAAACTAACTAGGTTAAATAGTAAGGTAATACCAAAAACCAAGCTTGTGAAAAACACCTTGCCCTCTATCAGCAACTCCTTAGGTTACAAAATCTTCTCCCTCTTTTGTCATAGATCCTACTTTCTCGCTCTTTCTTTCTTCTAGTCTTCTAATTTTATGATGTGTACCTTTGCTTCATTTTTCTTCTTTTGCTCTCCCTCTGACTTGATTTTTTTCTTTGATCATCTTCATCTTGATCAATATTACACTTGATCAGTTTACTGAACATTCTCCCTCTTTGACAATAATGCTAAAGACACGTACTCAATGCTTGGCATCTTAATGTATTTAATTATAGACTTTTGTAAGCTCTTTAAAAAAAAATTCTCTAGCACCTTGCTTGTGACTAATTTGAATTTCTAGCTCTATGATTACTTTAGGAAACTTCCTAAAGTAAGATCCACTACATCATTTTGTATGAAATGCATGTTAGCTTGTTTGATGTAGGGTACTCCCTCTGTCTTTTACATAACCTTTGATTGGGGTATCACCCCTAATTTACTTCTCAAATACTCATAAGAATCCTTGGGTAATGCTTTAGTGAAGATATCAACAATTTTCTCTTTTGTGTTGATATATTCCATCTTCACCTCTTTGTCTTGAACCAACTCCCTTACATAATGATACTTTATTGCAATGTTCTTTGTCCTTGTATGCATAACAGGATTCTTTGATATATTTATAGCACTTGTATTATCACAATAAAGTGTCACTAGTTCAATTATTTCTTCCTTCACTCTTTTTAGTAGCTATTTGATCCATACAATGCTTGTTCAATTGATAGTAGCAGCAACATACTCTACTTCAGTAGTAGATTGGGAAGTACAACTTTGTTTCTTGCTTGTCCATGTAATAAGTCTTTTGTCTAAGAAAATCTCTCCTTCACTAGTGCTCTTCCTTTCTATATTTTACATAGTTTAGAGTGTGTATTGTAGTACTTACAGCTTCTCCCCAATATTTCAGGGCAACATTTTCCTCCATCATTAGTGTTCTGGCACAGTCCATTATAGATCTATTTCTTCTTTCAGAAATTCTATTTTGTGGGGGAGTCCTTGGTGCTAATGTCTATCTTTTAATTCCTCTATCATTGTAGAACACTTCATTTAATTCATGTGAAGTGAATTCACATCCTCAGTCTGATCTCAAGTATTTCAAAACCTTACCTGTTTCTTTCTCACCTCTTGCCAAGTACCATTTAAACATTTGAAAAGCATCTAATTTTTGTTTTAGAAACATGGAATTCATCATTCTAGTGTAAACATCAACAAGCAGCATTATATTTCTATCTACTTTGTAGCTTTTCAGTTCAATAGGTCCACACAAGTCAATATGAACAATTTCAAGTATTTCCATAGATGTATAAGCTTTACTTTTAAAGCTTGACTTTGTCATCTTGCCTAGCTGACATTATTTGCACATTATGTTTTCTAGTTTTTTCAACTTAGGAAAACCTCTAATTCTTTTCATGTTACTTATACTAATCAAATTATCAAAGTTAACATGACATAATCTCTTGTGCCAAAGCCATACATCATCAAATTTTGTAATAACACAAGTAGTGTATTCTATATCCGAATAGAATAGATTACTCCTAGTTTAATGGTTTTTTCCAATCAAATTTCCATTTGTATCATATATCTTGGCTAATTTTTTTTCAAACTCAACTTTGCACCTTGAATTGTTCAATTGTGACACACTTAACAAATTATAATTCAATCCTTCAACATAATAAGCATTGTCACATGAGATCTTGTCTATAAGCTTAATAGACCTTTCTCCTTTTATTGAACATGGTGCATCATTACCAAATCTTATAGTATTTCCATAATAACAAGTTAAGGTAATGAAATTACTTTTGTCTCCAGTCATGTGATGTGAGCATCCACTATCAATGATCCATTTTTTATTCTTGTTCACACAAGTCATAAGTGCAGTAGCCTCATCTTCATTTGATTCATCCTTCATTTCAACATATACCACTTCATCATCATTTTCATTGGAGTTGTTTTCATCAGCAATATAGCATGACTTCTTGTCTTTATCTTTGTAGTCACTTCCATCATCTTCTCTTCTATTTTTGTACTTGTTCCCTTCTTTGAAGTTATTTTTTTTGCACATCTTGTTGTAGCATGACCAACTTCATGATAGTTAAAATAAATGATAGGCAGCTTACCCTTGAATTTACCTTTTGCTTTATGGAATCTTCTTGCCAGCAATGCTTCCAATTGTTCAATGTCTTCCTCATATGTACGGTGGTCACTAGATCCATACTTTATCTTTCTTTTCTTCTTCCTGGGCTTTGGCTCCTCAGAATCCTTCAGTAACAATTTGGCTTTGAAAGCTGATTCAATACTTTCTGGTCTATAGTTGTCAAAATTAGATAACTCAAATGCAGTGAGTCTACATACTATACCTTCGAGGGTTAGATCATTTCCTAGCATACATCTTTGCTCTTGAATTATAGATACTCTAATGGCATTTATAGGCAACAATTTTCTCAAGACTTTACTCATCATAGTTTCATCATCTATTTTACCAATTGCACCTTTTATAGCACTAACAACCTCTTTTATTCTAGCAATATATTGAGCAATGTTTTCACCTTCTTCCATTCTCATCTCATCAAACTTACCTTTGAAGCTCCCTAACTTGGCTCTTTGAACATTTTTGTCTCCTCACTAGTACATTTGGGTTCATTTTTTGACCTTTACTAGTAAAATTTTCAACACAATTTTTGACCAAATCTGACCAACCCATTGGTCAAAATTTTGACCAACCTACTGGTTGGTCAAAATTTTGACCAATCCATTGGTTAAAAACCTTCCAGAGCCATTGTCCAAGTTTAATCAAGAATTGGTCGAAATTTTGACCAATGAAGGTAAAAATTTTGACCAACAAAGGTAGGAAAAAATTCAGTCGTTGGTGGAAATTTTGACCAATGAAGGTAGAAAGTTTTGACCAATGATGGTGGAAATTTTTACCAACAAAGGTAGGAAAAAAATTCGGCGTTGGTGGAAATTTTGACCAATGAAGGTGGAAATTTCGACCAACAAAGGTAGGAAAACAATAGGCATTGGTCAAAAGTTTGACCAATATAGGTAGAAAGTTTCGACCAATGAAGGTGGAAATTATGACCAACAAAAGTAGAAAAAAAAAAGGCATTGGTGAAAATTTTCACCAACAAAGGTAGAAAAAACCCAAGCATTGGTGGAAATTTCGACCAACAGCTAGGTGTAAATTTTTTTCAGGCATTCTATAAAATAGTTCACATGCCTTGCATATGATATGACATTTTGCATACATCTTGTACTCTCTCATCCAGCTAATGATGGATTATGTAGAGTGATTTGAAACCATGATTTTAAAAAACACACACAATCAAATCCAAAATGAACTTGCACTACAAATGGATTGTGGAAATCTAATATTGTTAATTTTGCATGCATGTCTACCAGGACAAATATATGTTTAAGTTGTGATTGTCCTAGTAGACATGCATGCAAAATTACCAATATCATATTTCCACAATCCATTTGTAGTGCACGTTCATTTAGGATTTGATTGTATGTTTTTTAGCATCATGGTTTCAGATCACTCTGCATAATCCATCATCAACCAGATGAGAGAGAGTGCAGGATGCATGTAAAATGTCATATCATACACAAGGCATGTGAACTATTTTATAGAATGCCTGAAAAAAACCAACAGTAACTAATATGAAGAATATATAATTAGTTATATGATTGAGACAAATCATGTACATTGTATGAAGGCAGTCCATGTTTGTTAGGGCCCACCAAAAGATAAAAAATATGATAAAAAGAATTTTTTTCTTGTTTTGAACATATGGGTTACACATAACATGACTTATTATTGCACAATTCAACTATGTTTAGTTCATTTCCATAGGGATTGTCCCCATTAAATGGTGAACATTTTTCCACATTTCAAGCCTTTTGATTATATAAAGAAATGGATAGCATGAAAAGTTTAAGTAATATCAAGCCATTTATTTACTTGATATATAATGTGAATAGAACTATTATGTTGCTCAACAACAACCACCAAATAAAATTATCACCATGTACCCAAAAAAGGATGGATGGAATGTCGGAACTGACCTCCAACTAACTACTATCACCATCCCTCTATATTATAAGTTATAGTGGTGCTCTAGATTTTCTCTATTCCATCATACACTTTACCATAGTCCATATCAACAAGGTCAGAGAGATCAGTTTCATTTGGTTTGTATGTGGAAGACCTTGATGTTGAGAAGTTGTGTGATTCATGTGGAGTGGAAGGTGTTTTGGCCCCTTGGAAGTAACCTTCATCTCTTTTACTGGCTTCTTTATTTTTACTTGGAGAAGCATATTGCTTTGAATTGTCCCCATGGCTCCTTGTAGATGATTCCAAGAGTGTCCTTGCTATTTTATTCTACCATAACATAATGTTCACAAAGTGTTAGAATTGTCTCTAGATGAAAAGAAATTGTAGAGGCTCAATTGACATGTGATCTTAGTTAATGTAGAAGATAGATTATGAAATATCATTTGAAATGTTGATACAAAAATCTTTCTAAAAAAAAAATGTAAGCCATATCAATTAGAAAACAAAAATGTAAACCATATCAATCCTTAAAATGATTTATATCATTAATAAATGTAAAAGAGAGTAGAAAGAAATCATCTATATAAAGAGGATTTTGTTATCATTTGAGGACAATGAACAATAAGGTGGAAAAAATCTATTAGCAATTGGAGAATAGAAGTTGGATGAGGATATTAAGATCTGTCGAACCTATTTTTAGTTAAACACATACAAAAAACTAGATGTCTTATAATTCAAAGAAAGCCAATAATAAATGAACATAATGTGTTTAAGGAATATAGCTCAACACTTACAGACTAGCTGATAATTAATGCCCACTATGTGAACTAGTTCAAATGGCCATTACTCATATGCATTTGTCATTGGCAGCAAGCCCCACACAGTTCAAAAAATTCACTCTTCAGTAGACTTCCAATCAAATTAAAATTTGTTATCAGCCCCATTTTAGCCCTTGAACTCTAACAATGTTCATAGTATTGGCTGCTAGCATGTATGTTCACAATTAATTTCTTCATGGTATGATCACATAACACGTACTAAAATAGCTCGTTGCCTACTAAAACATGAAGAGCCTACCTTTAGTTGCTTCTCCACTAGCATCAAGGAAAGTTACAAAATATGATCCCTTGGAAAAGTTCAAATAGCACTATTTGAAGTAATTAAACAACGTAATCACAATTTATATAAACAAGCTATTGCTAAGTAACAGGACCCTAAAATTAGACTAAAATAGCCAACAATGGAGAAATTCATTTGCAAGGGATAAAATAGATGAGGAAAGGTGGCAATACAATAAAAATTCTAAATGAGCTTAATGAAAACATGTATAAAGCTTTGAGAAATGATGACACCGTGTGGGTAAAGCTTAAGAAGAGAAATTGTCCAGGACTAAGCATGAGGACAAAGAGCAGGGAGGGTGGGGAATAGAAATATCCAAACATGTTGGGCATGAGGGCAGAACCAAAAGACAACATTTAGTAGTCTTCATTTTGGAGCAGAAGGAGTAGTTAAGAGTGGAAAAAATAATGGACAGTCAATCACCAATAGGGACTTTGGCATGTAAGATTTCTTAGGAAATTTTCTAGGCTTGAGCATTGGTTGTAGACCTCCAAAGTAGAGAGCTTAACTTGTTCCATTTGGTTCGATTAAAGGTTTGAACTTACAATGACTTGAGGTTAAGATCCAAGAAGAGGGAATTGATGAAAGGATTCTATAATAGTTTTTACAAGGAATACTTTGAAGCTTTGTTTATTAAGCCACTTCTAACCCTTTAGGAAGTTATCGTGAAACAGGGTGGAAAGTATTGTAGAAAGGTTAAGAGGAATAATATGTTGGATTGTCTAGAGAGAAATCTTGTTTCCTGGGGAAAGACCAAATTAGGACATAAGTTTACTAGAAAGAAATTCACAATGGGTTGGTCAAACATATGTTTTTTCATATTGGATGGGTTGTTCACATTCAACTTTCGAGGAGTGGAGTATTGTTTTCTTTTATTTTATGTTTTGCGATGGTTGGCTGATGGATGGTCGAACTTCTTAAGGTTTTGGCATATTGTGTCTAGGTATCATTCTTTTTGAGATAGTTTATTTTGGAGTTGCTACTGTTATTTTAGAACTTCAATGTTCTTGTTTTCTGATTATATAAGTGTAGAGGAAAACATGTTTACATTATCTTGTTGTTTTTTATCTGAGTGGGATCACTAAAAAAAATTTGTGAGCTATTGTGATAAAAGATCAAACTCATTGAGTGAATGTATTGAAGACTTCAAACATAAGAAAGAACTATTGTAGTGTTTTTGAAGATTGGAATGAAGGCATCATCTTTTTGTGCACTAGGTTGTTTCACTTGAGCAGGGGGGTTTTTTCATTGACTAATTTCTTTCTTTTTCTATATTTTAGTTAAATGTAGCTATTTATTTATTTTGTATTTATATATGTGCTGAGTTGTCATACAAAAGTAATTGACATTTGGCATCAAGATTTGTCATTAGGAAATACTTATTTGTACTTTTCATTGTTCAAGGGCAAACTCCAATCTTAAAAGGGGTCGGATGCTAGCATTTTCATTGTTAAATAGGAGAGTCAATCCTAGCACTGAAGACATTAATAGAAAAACTATTGAATCTTTTGAAGAAAAGCCAAGGCTTTTATTGGTTTTCCCAATCTATCTTTTTTCTGCAATTAATTAAAAGAATCAAATGAATGTGGATGGATGATCTTAAATGCAAGGAGGATGGATGTTTGTTTCCTTCGAATGATTAATTAGTGACTTGGTACACCTATATCACTGTTCAAACCTAAATTCAACACAATACAAGTATCACCTACATATTGGATAATTAACTAAAAATGATGGTAGGAAGTCATGGAAGAATGGATTTTAGGAAATTTATTCTTTGACACTCAAATATGTTTTTTATTAAGTTCACCAGTCTAACTGGGGGGCTGACCCTTACAACACCACAACCTAGGGGCTGTGAAAAATTCAATAGCAAATTAACAGTTGTGTTGGATGTGACAAATCAAGGCTGTAGGTTGCACACTCTTAGAAGATTAACAGTCTTCTATAAATAGTCTGCTTCTAGAACAAGTGGCAACAATCAGCTACTTGCAACACTAATTCCAAAAGAGGCCATTAAAAACAATCAACCCACAGAGAGGGATAGTCAAATATGGTGTTATTCCAATCCAAGGTTGTATATTTTGAATAGGTTAGTGTAGCTCTATACAAAAGGTTAGCTTTAGCTTCTAGTTTAAAGATTACGAAATGGAACTGACATACAAAAAGCGTATTTGCCATGGATTTGCATTTGTTGGGTTATTGTGAAATCATAGCAAAGATATGTTATTGAGAAGAAATTTTTTTGCCATATACTGATAAAAGGAAGATATCGATTGAATCAAATGATCCCAAAGCAATTGAAACTACAAGTCCTTGATCCCCATGTTGTGAATTTAACTCTTTCTCATCTTCTCTCTCTTTGAGGAGAAAAATTCCAGAAATTATAAGGTTTCTTAGGTAAGATTTGGGGTAAAATAGATGACAGCTAGATCACTTACTTAAAACTGAGAAGCTTTAGGGAAACTGTGTGTTCTGTAGGTAGAGTTGGTTTTACACTTGTCTTGAAATGTTTTCCACTTTCATTTAGAAGATGATGCGGGGGAAGATATTTAATAGGTTACTGGTATAAAAATGATCTCAAAGTATCACCATAAAGAAAGACAAAACGAACTTTCAAAATGTCTTACTGGGACCGAGCAACAACAAATGAAGAAATGTAATTGTTTCAGGAGCTTTTGTAACTTTTGTTAAGCTTTTCCATCTATCACTTTTGCATTGTCTATGCAGATCTGTATAATGGTTTGTTTGTGATCTTACAAAAATATTTTTTGTTGAAAAGTATATATGCAAAAGTAATATTCTTTGTTTCTACAGATCACCCTGCAATGAACCACCTTTAAAATAGCCATGGGAATATTCTCACTAATGCAACTCGCTCTTAGCATATTTTGCTTGAGCCACTAGATGAATTTTGGCAAAAGTTGAGTGTATTAATCAATTTTTTGGAAGGCTTGTTGATCATTATTTTGGTAATTTCATGTTATAACAGAGAAATAAAGATGAGATTTTTAATATAATATCCTAATAAAATAATATAAAAGAACAACCAAATCACACATTTATGAAAACAAAAATTATTTGGAGACAAAGTAAGATTATAGGTTTGTCAACATCCTATTTTTGTTAGTGTAGTTTTTTATTTTTCCTATTTTGCTAGGTTTTTCCTACACTTTTAATAATCTCACTTAGGTTAATAAAGCATGTCTTATTAGGTGAATGGTTGTGAGGTGTCACCTTCCTACATGTGAGCATCCATTAGCTATCTTGGGAAGATACTTTTCTATCTTTAGTCTAATAGATGGTTGCTCCTCATTGGTTGGTGTTGCCACCTCCTCCCTCTTCCTAGCCTATATAAGCATGCTACCTGGCTTGTATTTGCATCTCTTGTTTTTGCATCCTCTTAATGTTATTTTGCTTCCAGCATTTGCATTACTCTCTTGGAGACTAACTCTATGGTGTTATTTTGATTTTGTATCATTTGCATTCATAGTTTAGATATTTACTCTTTGCACTAGTTTTCTGGGTTATTAATCTTTTCAGATTCTAACATGTTATCAGAGCTTTTCTATGTGCAAGAGTAGATTTTAGTTTCCTTATTTGAGAGATTCGGGGGGGGGGGGGGGGGGGGGGGGGGGCAAATAAACTTTATTGTAGTTTTTTGAAAAACAAAGTATGCTCTTCTCTTGCATCTTTGGATGATCATGAGAATCAGAAAAGTTTTGACAAAAATAGTTTTTTTCTAGGGTTTCAATCTCAAATCTAACAACCAACTTGCATATTTGGAGTTTTCAATCAGTTTTGCAGGTTCCAGCATGCCATTGATGGACTTAAGAAGCTGATCCAGCATTTGCATGTCATATTTTGGTTGTTGGGGTCATTTTTTGATTTTTGGAGCCATTTTTTACTGTTAAAAGCGTCTGATTTACACTACAGCAACATCTTTTGTACATCAGCAAGAAAAATGCTTTCTGGGTTTTGTTCGCAGCCTCAAAAAACCATTTGGGTATCTTTTAGATTTTATATGCAAGCTGTATATTTTTCAGAATCGAGCATGCAAAGCTACAGCCATACCCCTCTCCATTGGCAGTCACAGATTTGAATGAAGTTTTCAAATGTCTTGTTCTTGCTCTTACGGACTCCGATTTTGATGATTCTTGTTATGAACTTGGCTATTTTTTTGTGCTCTATCCACTAGTGGAGTTGTTTTTTGATTTTCACGCATGAATTCTTCAAAAATTGTAGATTCTTAGCCGTGATTGTGCACAGTTCTCGTTTTGAAAACTTCGGAGGATCATAACTTTCTCATACGACCTCGTATTAAGGCAATTCTTTTTTTAAAAGTGCATGATTTTTTGAGTAGATCACATTGGTGCTATTTGTTTCTTTGATTATTTTGCCCCAAGTTTCACTTCTAGCATATGCTCTTCATGAGGGTTTGTAATGCATTGAAATCAAGACCACTAAATATTTCTTTCTAGTGGTAGTTGTAAATGCACTAAAATAAAGTGCCAAATCATATTTCTTTGGGGGAGGGTTCTTTGATTGAGTAAAAAAGGGGGGGGCATTGTCATGGCTGGGTTCTCTTCTTTCTAGCATTTCTTCTCTGCATTTCTTCATCATGGATCAATCAAATATGCCCATCCTAACTCCATACAATTACTTTGAGTGGAAATCACGCATAACAATTCACTTAAGGAAAGCTGGATTAAATAGGATAACTATGGGACTTGAAACTGAACCTGCTAAAGATGAAGATAAGCCTAAGTGGTTTAACAAATGTGATGAGGCATTTGGAACATTGTGTTTTTCTATTTCTCTTGACTTGCTATTTCACACTGAGTCTTTGGATACACCAAATGAAGTATGGACAAAGTTAGAAACACTATTTGGCACACAAGATTCAATGAGGGGTCATATGTTGGAAAATGAATTAATTAGTTTGAGTCTAGGCAATTTCAACACAATCCAAGATTTCTTCACCAAATTGAAATCACTAAGGATGTAGTTAAAACAATGTGGAATTGAAAAGAAAGATGAACAACTGATTCTTAGTATTCTCTCTAAGCTAAGTTCAGAATATTCTATGTTTGTCTCTACCTTCTATGCTACTAAGGGTGCACTTGGTACTCAATTCACCATGCCATCTTTAGATGATTTTGCTGTCAATCTCACTCGAGAATGGGACAAGCTAATCCAGACGGATATTCTTAAGTCCTCTGAGTCACATGCCTTGGCTGACAACCAAGGCACAAAAGAACAACAAGGACAAAGTAGTAACAACAATAGTAAGGATAAGAAACAAAAGAATAGCGAGGAGAAGAAGGATCAGATATCGATTTCTTCAAAAGCAACTATTGATACACCATCTTCCAAGGGCGATAAGCCTAAGAAAGAAAAGGTCAAATGTGCCTATTGTAAAAGACCTAGTCATGATGAACATAAATGTTTGCAGAAACAACTTGATCACTTGACATACATTCTTGAGAAGAATAATATCAGTGTTCCTAAGTCTATCAAACAAAGTTCTAATGAAAGGTCTAACAAAGAAAAAGAAAACAACAAGGGGAAAGGAAAGGGCAAGGCCCTTTTTGCAGTTGCTTCCTCACCATCCACTTGGGTTCTTGATTCAACTACTTCAAACCACATGGCTTCATCTAAGGAAGAACTTGCATCCTTGGAGCCATGTACTATGCCTTCTATTTTGATGGGTGATAACCCTCTTGTTGAGGTGTGTGGAAGAGGGTCTATTGATGTGGGGGATGGTACATTCCATGATGTTCCTTATGTACCCTCATTGTCAACTAATCTCCTATCGATACACCAGATCACTCACACAGGTTTAGGCAAGTGGGTTGAGTTCACCCCTGATCCAGTGGAGATACGTGAGTTGCACAATGATTTTATAGTTGCAGTTGGGAGAGAAGATCATCAGTCACGACTCTCTATGTTTTCTCACTTTGTTCCTGATCCTCCTTTGACTATTTTGCTCACTCACTCTAATGATGCGAGCAGATTATGGCATGAGCAGTTTGGCCATCTTAACTTCCACTACTTGCATCAACTTAACCAGCAAAGCATCGTCATAGGGTTGCCTTCTACTTTGACATTGGAGTCACTTGGAATACATGATAGATCTTCTAATGGGTCAGATTCACTTGAGCAGTCTTCTACCTCCACCTTTGATGCAGAGATTGATTCAGAGGACTCACCTCCTTCCTCTCCTAGTCATCATTTATAGGTTGATGATTCTCCTCTAGATTCTCCATCTTCTGGTCCACTTTGGGCTAGACAGACCTTGCAATTTGCAGGTGATTGGGTTGGGGATCCAGCAGACACCAAGCAGACTCATTCACAATTCCAGGATGCTCTACATATCTTCATTGCTACTGCCTCAAATCCACAATCCTTTCATGAGGCTTTTGGTATTTTTGAGTGGGATACAGCTATGCAGGAAGAGCATAGTTCCTTGATGAGGAACCACACTTGGGATCTTGTCCCTTTTTCTAAGGGAAGAAAAAAATTTCAATGTAAGTGGATCTACCAGACAAAATTTGCAAGCTTTGTTGGAGGTGCGGGATGCTACATCTTTTGGGGGGGCCTCTTCCTCTCACTTGGAGTCCTAATTTTCTTTGGGGAGTCTCTTTTCTCTCTCTTTTGGGGGAATTTTATGTACATGGGTACCTCATCAGGCTTGACTTGCCGGGACCCATTTCTACATCCACCTAAGCTTCGCTTATGGGGGGTTGTTAGTGTAGTTTTTTATTTTTCCTACTTTGCTAGGTTTTTCCTACACTTTTAATAATCTCGCTTAGGTTAATAAAGCATGTCTTATTAGGTGAATGGTTGTGAGGTTTCACCTTCCTACATGTGAGCATCCATTAGCTATCTTGGGAAGATACTTTGCTATCTTTAGTCTAATAGATGGTTGCTCCTCATTGGTTGGTGTTGCCACCTCCTCCCTCTTCCTAGCCTATATAAGCATGCTACCTGGCTTGTATTTGCATCTCTTATTTTTGCATCCTCTTAATGCTATTTTGCTTCCAGCATTTGCATTACTCTCTTGGAGACTAACTCTATGATGCTATTTTGATTTTGTATCATTTGCATTCATAGTTTAGATATTTACTCTTTGCACTAGTTTTCTGGGTTATTAATCTTTTCAGATTCTAACAATTTTGGATATTGATTGCCATGATAGTTGTAACCATAGTTCATACACTTGGATTTGATGTAGACTTGAAAATGATGACCCTACTTGGGACTCAACAAAAGCTTGTTATGAAACGAAAAAAACTAGATTTCTTGGGAGTCTTGCTTAGGTTGAGTTTTTGGATAATCTTGGGCACCTAGGACTTGCCTAGGGGCACTCAACTCAGAATTTGTTAGAACTTGGAAAGTACCAAAGAGAATAGAAACTATTGTTGTAACCCAAGGTGATCAGCCGAATGCAATGGAGAAAAGTTCGTTTGTTATCATCAAGATGAAAGTGCTATAGCTACTAGGAAGGAGGACTAAGAGATCCTTCTCTATTTGTCTATACAAGAGGAAGAAAGATGATTTTACTTTTTTGTTAATATTGTTGCATAAATGAAGCATTATCAAAATAATTGATTGATCAAATACAAGACAAAAAGAAAAAGCAAGATATTTATTGTCTCTATTAGGAGGTGATAGGCTAGATTAAAAATAAAGATGAAACTCATACCACAAACCACTACAAAGAGGTTGTGGAGCTCCTAGTTGAAGAGACACCCTTAGATAAATAATAGAAATTAAGGGACATGTCTCACCACATGGGTATCCATATAAAATATTATATAACTTTATAGAAGTATTGATAGGGATAGTTTCTATAGAAGAGTAGAAAGGTAAGATTAATTGTTAGCCTATGTATATGATGGAAAGTAGTAATATATATGTGTGTCAATATATATATGTAAATGTGTTAGCATGTTCAGATTAATCCCACTTATGTTTACTTAAGTTCCACTTAGGTGTCCAACATTTATTGTATAGAAAGAAATTTCACAATATCCAGCTAATTTACTAGAAATAAATTTAGGATGAGTTTGACATAAATAGAAATCCTACTATACTTTGCATGAAAATAGAAGCAAAAGGTTTTCATACCATTCATATTCCAGGCAAAATTTCCAATGGAATTCCCCTCAAAATGACCTCTCTATGTTGCACTCCCTTTCAATTTGTTTGACTCTCTACCCATAACCTACAATTAAAAGATGGATCAATGAATACCCGTTGACAAATCTGCAAATTGGCTTATTTAACATGTAATACTTAAATCATGAGGCAAACGAAGGCACCAAATTCACACAAAGACTTCTATTTTTCAAATAACCTACTAACACATCTTCAAATTGGTGTTAACTCCACATCCAAGCACTGAAATCTTAGTGCTACAAGCCAACATATTTAATTGACTCCAAGGGAATAATTATAATCTATTGACGTGGAAGCATGGAGCTTTCTGGAATCCTAAATTTCCATCCCAATTCTCAGCTAAATATTTCCAAATTTTCTTCTAGACCTTCAAATATCCCCTCAAGAATGTGATATTATCTTATTTGTTAAATGGCCAGTGCCCTCTGTATTTAATTTCCAATCATTTGGCTTACATTGTGCCTTCTTTTAGCAACTTGACAAACTTTCGCTTGGATACCTTCATTGTTAAAGTTAGCTGCATGGAAACATCATGGAACATTATTCTTATAATAGACTCACTCAATGTCCTCCTTGTACCCTTCCCATATCAGACATAAGATTTCAGTAGATAATAATAACCTATATAAATTACAAGTTTTATCCAATGCACTTACAGAACCAACAAGAATCTATTTCTTATTGTCAGTAGATAATAGTAACCAATATAAATTACAACAATGATCTACACTGGAGGAAGATAATTGGAAAATTAGTTTCTGAAGAATGAGAAGCCATTGGAAACATGCCTTCTTTGGCTCAAGAACATGTGACCATTTAAGTAGTTGAAAATACTAGATCACAGTATATCTGATAATGCAAGGTTCTAGCAGTTATTACGATAGAATGCCATGCAGTTAGAGTTATTTACAGTTTTCTACAAATTTTGAGATTTTATTTTTTTTAAATATCAATTCCATCATTTCACTTTAGGATGTCAGTAACATCAATACTGAAGACACACAAAATAGAATATTGTATGATTCTACAAACCTCACTAAGAATAGAGTAAGTCATCCAGTTAGTTGGAGGCAATCCAAATTTTGTACTTCGAGATCCATATGATTTCAAATGGTCATCACATTGAAGTTGTTGATACCTATCATGAACCAAGTTCGAGCTGAGCATCATTGCAATAATACCATGAATTTACCATTGTATTTAAGGATCCAACAAATGAACCTGGAGGAGAAAATTTTGTTATTACAATAGCCTATAAAGTCAAACTTTTGATTTATCTTTTAAATGAGCTCCTAGGCTTTATGTAAACTTATAAAGAAGCCAGACCTATCTAAGAAATAGGGAATTTATTCGTCAATTGGTCACAGAAAGGAAGCTACTTCCATGCCTTCTCATATTTAGAAACAACTAACTAATTGCTGTTTTTCACAAGCATTTTCCATTTTTTGTTATTTTTTTATCACTAGTTCCATTTTACTGATTGCTTCTTCTTTCCTTTTTCATCGAACCACAAAAATTATTTGATTCTTTTTTAAAATTTCATTTACTTGAAAATAACTAAACATGCAATATAGGAGTAATACTAATACATATTATAACTGTAAGATGAAAGGATATTTTGACAATACCAATATTTTTTACTTGGCCTAGCCCCATCCTATTAGATACTTGATCCATGTCACTCTACCAGTAATGAATAAGAATAGCATGTGTATTAAAGATAAATAACTTGAGCTAGAAATTATATCCATCTTTATGAATCTAAAATATGACATACCAAAAAGTGGAATAGTTCTGATGGAGAAATATTATGAATGAGCCAACTTCATCATCAAATGCTTGAATAAAAATCAAACTATACCTCAGATTCATAATATTTGCAACAAGATAGAGTATGGAATTTCACAACATACTCCTATGCTTCTAGCCCCTGGTAATATGTCAACAGAAGATGCCTTGAAGTTGAGGCATGACCTACCAAAGGTCAGAGTGAAGAATAGAAAGCCATGCTGATGTGTACCCTGAAGAGTAGCTATATTAGAATGATCTTTTCTTATCATTTGGTGGACAAAAAAAAAAGATTACAAATATGATAGATGAAAGGTCCTTGATAAAAAGTCAGAGAGTTTGGTACAGGGGCACCCAATGGACACATGAAGCTACAAGATACACTAGGAGCTATGAAAGAGACAATGAAGGTACCAAGGGAAATTAATGCCTAATGAAGATATGACAAGTCATTTGATGATGAATTATGGCTATTGAAGCCATCAAAATGTAAGGAATTTCATAAAGTTGTCAAATTGTAATGCATTGCCAAGAATGGGCAAATTGGCATAAGTGAGGAGTCAAGAGTCAATCAATGTGTTGTAAGGGATAGGAAGGGTCATTTGAAGTCCTAGAGTTATAGGAAATGAAGGATAGTGGTCTACAAATGTAATAAGGCTATCAAAGCCTCTAGAGGATGTAAAAGGCACTAAAAGTGCAATATTGTGTAAAAATGCCAATATTGGCAACATAAGTCAAATAAGCCTTAATAGGGTTAGTTGAGGTTATAGGTGTGTGAAGGTTGTTTTAAAACATTTTAGAAGTCTTTAGGAATACCATACTAAGTTTCATAAGTCCTTGTCATGAAGGCTAAACAAACAAGTAACATTTGTTATTAAAATGTTATAAAAATTGTTTGTTTACTATCACCTGACAATTAAGGGGCAGTTGGTCGACCCAAGGGGTCTTCGAGGACAGGTTTTTAAGTTAGATTAGGGGGAAAAGAGTCTAAAGTGATGTCTTTATAAGACACAATAGACTGGTAGTCGATGAGAGGTGAATGTACCAAGAAAAGAAATAAATAAAAGAATTTTGTAATTCATTGTCACAATGATAGTTTTTCTATTTTTCAAGATTTAGCTTGACAATCGAATAAGGTTCTTTCCATTTAAAAATTATTGTTTTTTTTTCTTGGAATGGTGGTCATGATTTGTTAAGTCTTTCACAACTTTGTTCAAAGATCTTTGCAAGTTTCTTCTAACATATCTATTTGAAGTTCTCTGTTGTCACGGGAAACGTGACAGCCTATCCCTGTTTTGAAGAAATTTAAGGAAAAGATGGTTAGATGGTTTGTGAGATGAGATATGTTAGTGGTTACTTTGTAATAGGAGGGCTAAAAGAGGGTTAATTGTGGGGCAGCGATGTTGGTTTGGGTATTTGGTCCAAGGGAGTAGCATGAGAATTTGAAGTATGTTGTGTAGAATCCAAAAGGGTATCTGGATATGGTCTTAGTTTTCTGAGATTTTTGGGAAAAGTGAGAGAAAAGTGTGAAAAACGGATTAGGCAGGGCTAATTGGGAAATAGGCCTAGTGAAGGGCTTGTAGTGGGTTTTTGGTATCAAATAATAAGATGAGCATTTGGTAACCTTGGAAATAGGTTAGTTGAAGTTGTTTGAGATGTTTGAAGGTGATAGAAACACCTAGTTGAAGTGAAGTCAATATTGGAGCCTATTGAGGCATTGTGGGCATTTGATGGTTGTTGAACAAGATTTCTTGGTGAATCCATTTGAGGGACATGGGACGATTTCTAAGATGTAGAGTCTATGGTGGCACAAGAGAATGGTATGTGCACTCTGATAAGGTTTGGAGTTGATTGGATCAAGGAGAATGATCCTATGAAGAAGCTTGATTATGTTATGAGAACACTAGGAAAGTCCCTCTTATTCTGATTAACTGAAAGTCCACCTAGGTCTCTGGATCAATGTTGAGAGCTAAAGGTGGAATGATTTCAAGGTAGGAAAGAAAGCTCCAATAATTCCTCTTTAGAATTGTAGCCAGAGTCCTAAGCATTCTAATCTAAATGATTGTGTATCAATAAGATTTAACACAAAATAATCCTAAGACCATTAAGTAAGTTAAGCTGAAACATATAAGAAAATGAATACATGTTCCTACAATCAAATAATGATTATCCAAGATTCACTAGTTCTAGGTCAATCAAGACTAAAATATAGATGAGCATAAAATTTGAACATGAACTATTTTGAAATTTTTCTTAAGGTTGATCCTTCTAATGTTTTATATTGTGTCTAGTGAAAGCGGATGTTCTAGGGATAGGGACATGACATCCTCCTTCCTGCCCCTACGGGATGTCTCCTAGGAATCCTCCTCATTGGGAAATCCCAAGGGGACACAAGCCCATCCCCAACATCCCCGTGCTATCTCAAAGATGTCCTAAAGTCCCCTACAACAGCCAACTTTCAACATGGCAAAAAGGAAAACTTTAAAATTTTATCAAAAAAACCCATGTTACCATACCCTCTTAAAGCTAAGCAGTAAAGGTTCTTGGTATTTCAAGGTTTGAGCTAGGAATCCCAATCAAAGTTTTACTAAACATGCAAGACTTTAAGGGTAAGCTCATGTTAGTGACCTCAAACCTCAAGTCTCAAGAATAGATAACTCTAGGCAGTGACACTCAAATGTTCCAGTTAATGATATACAAATCCTCAGTAAAGCTCATGAGAATAAAAGCTTGAAGTTTTGAAAGTTCAAATTTTTCAATTCTCTTAGAAATTTAATTTTTTGATTCTCTTTGACCATGGATTATTTTATCAAAATACCTATGTTTGTTGCCATGAAGAATTAGATTTTAAAAATAGGTCAGAACTCAAAGGAAAACATTGTAAATAACATCAAATTCCTAGCATTTCAGTCCAAATGCACCAGATCCTTATGTTGAATCTCAACTTGTATATAAATGCCAAAAATAAATTCTAAAAGCATTCACAAAAAATAAAATACAGCCAAGCATACTCCCAAAAATGTCAAGGAGACGTTATCCATAATCAAAATAAATTCATCAAATCCTATGGAGTCTTCATAGGTATTAGTTTCCCTCTGCATGGATTGACATAATTCTTGCAACAATACAATTATGAGATTTTTGAAAATCAACAATTTACTTGTATTATCATTGAAACAGTTATCCTCTTGTCACTCCCAAGATTCAAAGTTCAAACATCAATAGCATTTTTTAGCTTCCTAATGTATCCCATTATGCATTTCAATTTGCTGACATGCATAGAAGTATTCACTGAATACCATCTTGCAAAAAATTCTGACTAGTTTGATCAAAATTTACAAAGTAAAATAAAACATAATATTTAAAATTTAAAATCAAAGAATTTCTTGTTAGTCTATTAACTTTTAAGATGAAATCCCACAAAAGCATGCAAAACTAGTTTATAAAATTCAAGAACATGTTCTCAAGATGTAATCAACAAATAAAGATACTCTAGCCATTACTTTCAATTAACATCTAGTAAAATGATCAACCACAGTCTAATTTCACAATAACCTCAACTCACCATATAGTGAATCACAGCAACATTCTAAGAATCAGAAGAAAGCCAAGCATGTACACTCTCACAGAAAGTACTTCAACTTGACCATGAAAGTACCCTGGATCATAAGTTTCTTCTGCACAAAGATTATAAACCTATAAACAATACTATAGTCAGAAATCTTAAATAGAATATGAAAAATTAACTAGGCTACCTCAGATTCTATCAAGTAATCAATCAAAACACAACAAATTTCCACAAGACTCCGCTATTGGAGTGAAACTAAATAGTTCTAATATAAGGAATCTCTAATCATCCTTTAAAACCTCTTGTTTACCTAGAAATTTTATCCTTTTCATTTTCACAAAACATATTTTTTATATTTACAAGAACTATTCCACTCATATCGAATTTACACAAAGAAAAAAAATGTAGGTATAATCGATCTGTTTCCGCAATAAAGAAAAATGTTCTCTACATACTTCTCTATAATTGCCCTTGGAATTCTATCTCTTTATTTCATATTAATCTAAAAAACTTTAATCAATCATTTAGGACTCTGTTCCACTTTAATTTCCATCTATTATGCACCATAGAGGAGGATAATCAGCAATCAGGTCACATTGTGTTGTGGGTAGCCTACTATGAAATTCCATGTAGATTAAGATTCCTTTAGAAGAAATCAATTGGGATTCATTGGTACCCTTGATCAAAAGAGTCAACAATTATGAATATAACATCAAGGTCCACACAAAAGTCAATATCTAAGTTCTAGGTTTCAAAATTTTATGCATTCTCAATTAATCCTATTGTTCATATTTAGTTTCAACTTCTTAGGTTTAAAATTAGGCACTTGAATCCATTGCAATCCCTTGGACTATGTGCATGCTGCAAATATTCCTCTTGAACGAAAGTATCTCCATATTTAAATTAAAAGTCAGAAAGAATTTTCTAAATCATAGTTTAAAAAATAAGAAATAATAAAGCGCTTGAAAGGATAAAGCAATAATCACCTATTATTGATCCCATTCTAGCTCAGTGGATTTATTGTCTACATCAGTGTCTTTTTCGATTATTTGCAAAGGTGCATCAAGTTGAGGGGGTTCCTGAGTCATAACACATCAAATGCATTGCATCTTAGTCACAACTTATTAAAAAAATTAAATTGCACTAAGGGCATCTGGTTTAACAAAAAGTCCATGTTGTAGGCATCTAGATGTTGCTCAGTTCAAATGTTCTTCAATAATTCAAAACTAATAAAAAAAATTGCCACATATTTTATCCTAAATTTGACCATCTCCATAAAATTATAAATAAAATCAGAAATTTCAATCATTGTTTATGATTTCATTGGTCATAAGGTTCATAATCAGTTTATGGCCAATTATTACAATCAAATGCACCTTAAGTAGCATTCAATTCTTTTACCCTTTCCAGTTCATCAAATTTAGAAACTTAATAAGATAGGAGCATGTTCAATAATTGGAATTACTTTGTAAAGGAAACCTTAGTGAATCATTTTTTAACATCTAAAATGAAGAATGGTGGTACATTATATCAAAACACTCTAGAATAAATAATGATAAACTATTTCTAGAGTTACTATCATTTTACTAATTTGTTATACTTGTACATACGTGTCAACTATACACCTTGATATCATTCCATGGTTGGTTATATAGTTTGGTTAGTCCTAGACCTAATAATATGTACATAGTTAGAACATGCACATAGATATTTCTTTTCAAATATTAATAGATAATACGATATGTTCAAATTTGGTGGAAGAACTACATCATTTGGCAATTTCTCGATGGATATAAATAAGAACAAATCTCAAGAAATAATATTTTTGACAAGCATATATTTTTTCTATAAAACTTCAACAAGTAGGTATCTCGTTAATCATAGACAAATTCTATTTTGTGAAGAGCGGACTTAGCTATAAGATATAGAACAGTCTTCAAATTGTAGACTCTAAGCCTTAATTATGTAATAACTTTGTTTGTCCAATCTTGTTTGAATCAGAATAGCTTTTTCTTTTCTTTTTAGTTGTTTCATGGTTCAGAGTCATCTCAATTTGGTTGTCAACATATTAATGATAATAAAGAAATTTCTACATGACCTATTAACTTCCTATGAATGATTGTTGCTACTTCAATGGGCCCTGAGTTCCTTTCTACAATACAATTAGTATTTAGTTTATTCTAATTTATTAGACAAGAAGTCCATGACATTAAACCTAAACTATGAATATTGGGAACTTATAGTGGAAAGGGAGATTTCAACTGCATGCTTTCAAAATAATCTTAGGACTTCTGGATGCTGGAGAGTTTTCACATATTCTTCCATTTACTCCCTACAAAGAATCCAAAGGACAAATTTTGTTAACATTTTTTTAATATATAGAAAATATTTGTATTAACTTAAAAGATCGCTAAAAGATCAAGTGGAGAAAACCCTTAGAGATGAGAGATGGCTGATTACAACCCCTAGAGGCCAAATTTATGTCAAATAGTCAAACTACTAGACACTATGTTGTAGAATATTCCCCCTAAAAAATGAAAAAGGAAGTACTACACATAATTTATAAAGAAGAGATTATATCACAATCATATTTCTCTTTTCACACCCATGCTACAAATATCAACTGAAAGAATAGAACATGTTCCACAAGAACAGGGGAGGTTGCAAGTTCAAAGATAATCAATGTGGTGAGAAAAAAACACCTGGTTGCTCTGGTTTTTATCCACATTGTAGGATATGAGGAAGATCTGGTTTTATGTGTGAAAGTGAGAGTTTCTCAATTGTTTCATTTATACCTCACCACATTGTCAAGTAATCTGAATTCATAAATAAGGGTTGTCACATGCATGACAATGTAGCTGCTTTGTATGTGGATGTAACTCTCAATTGTTTCATTTATACCTCACCACATAGTCAGGCAATATGAATTCATAAATAAGGGTTGTCACATGCATGAAAATTCGGCCATCCTTAAACGTCACACACTAAGGGAAGATTTAAGCTTGGGAAAAATAGAAGAAGTCAACTTTGACTATTTAACACTTTTTGGTGTAAGAATTAAGCTTATTGTCTAATGTTTAAGTCATTCCTGACAATGCAGTTGCTTTGTATGTGGATGTGATAGATCAAACATCTCTATTGCAAAGATTTTTTTTGGAAGTTTTTGGACTACTACATGTCATTAGGTGGCAGCTAGTCTCTTTAGTCATTCTATGGTCAAGCCTATCTACAAGGTCCCAAGGTTATATTCTCTTCATTGTTTCTTCTTGGAAGAGTTGATTACCAAGAGATTGCAAATTAAAGAAATCATTGGACAATGAAAATGATTTGATGTAGTTATAGGACCCTCAGATCACATCTGCAAATATATATCGAAATGCTTCCTAACCTTAATAATCCTCATGATGGCTTTGACCTTGATATTACAATGACGAAAGCTATACTTTAGGCTGACCCTTCATATTGACTATGATGTTAAGCAAACAATCAATAGTTTTGTTAAGCATGAATTTGACCAAGACAAATAGTATTACACAAATCATATCAATCATATGGAGTATGGGGGATGAAAGTGTAGGTGTTTGGTTCAAATAGATGAACAAACTCAAACATTACATGAACAAGGAAGGCCTGTGAATGCTTTCTACTCAACTGCAATCATTTACACTAAAGAAGAATATACATCTATTGAAATTTTTCCTCCAAAGGAAAAAAATGTTCCCGTATGCAAGCTACTCAAATGCTTACTAGAGAGGATATTTGACCAATCACCTTGGTTTAAAAGGTTATCAATTACACAAAAAGCCTCTTTGGATTTCTTCGTGCTAAAAAATAGTTAAAAGTTTCTCATGGGTAGAAACAAGAGAAAGTATAACAACCATTCTTTGAAAAAAGCAATTGCAATTGTGCAGTACCATGATGTAGTAGCTGGTACTTCAAAATAACATATATCCAATGAGTGTCAAATCAAGGACATCAGTGGAGATAAGATTTTTGGTGTGCAAGGAGCTCAGAATAAGGTATAAAACAAAACTTGAACAAAGCCCTATTGTGGCAATTATTTTCTTATTTAGTTTGCATATTCAATTCTTTATTTAGATGTTGTCTTTATTTAGAAAATTTTTCTTTTGATGTTCACATTATCATTAGCATTTGTAAACTCTATTTAAGAGTTCATTATTCATGCAATAACAATTCCATTTTCTTTGTTCATTCAGTCTTTGACAATTTCAACACTAGCAATAAAGACAATTCAAATTAAGTTTAGCTATATATGACATCAAGAATCAAGAAAGGACATTTGTAAAATGCATCAAATTCAAGATACAGTGATCAATTTTCAGTGATTTAGTATAGCAGTAACACATAATTATGATTTTGTTGTTTTCATTATTAGTTATAGAAAAGTGGTAAATTTGGGTACACTAATTTGGGAAGCAAGCATATACCATCGACCACTTTTCTTGGATTGCAAGCATAATGCTGAAAAAAAAGTTTATATTTTATTGTGATCTTGGACAGTGTCAATTATGCCTAGAAATCTCTTTAGTATCTTCACTAATAGTTTAAGTTAGTCAAAAAAAAATTGGTTGAATATCACTCAAAAATAGTTGTTCATGGGTTTATTGATAGCAAAATATGTTAAGCCAATTTTTGGCTTATTCTATTTTGTATGTTAGCCAAAACTCATCATTGTTAGGTTCAATAAGCAGTCACCATTTTGGTTTTATTGGTGTCACACAACCAGGAGTCTCATGGTTACTCTTTCTATCTACAGCTGAGACATTGTCATCCCTTGACTTGGCTTAAACTAAAAATTGTATATATTGAAAATTGCATATGTTATTTCTGCTAACTAGTTTTCAAATTCTAAGGCATGAAGGAATACTGATGCAGGCACATCATTCATTATCTCCTTTTCTTTGTGTTTGTGCCACATTACAGTATATGGTAGAATACAAAATTTTGAATGTTAAAACAATTATTTCCTTGAATTTATTTACTAATTTAATTATTTATGTGTAAAACATGTTGGGCATTGAAAATAAAAACTCCATACTTGAATGCATTAGGGGCCCAAACCAGAACAAAAATATGATGCAGCATATGAAGGTTGTAGCTTGATCCCTACTATCCTAACAAGTTTGTAGGCTTAGGTTATGTAGTGAGGCAGTATCATGACCCATCGTAGTAAGGCATTATCCCAGTGTTGTAAGGTTATTCACGTAACTAATCAACTCAACTACCTAGTCCCATCCTCACCCTTGGGTGAAGCTCTACTCTCTAAACAATCCTTCTTTCTAGCCAGGTTCTTGCATTCACCACCAGTCTTGCCTTCCTTTCTAAGAGAAAATGAGAAATGGCAAAATAGAGAACAATCCTTCTTTATGGTTGGGTTCTTGCATTCACCACTGGCCCTGACTTCTTTTTTTAGAGTGAACGAGAAACAATCCTTCTTTTTGGCTAGGTTCTCGCATTCACCATAAGTCCTTCCTTCCTTCCTTAGATTAGGGTGCGAAAAATAGAGTTTTTGATGAAATTAGGGCACCAAAAAGAGTTTTTATTTATTTTGACATAGTGTAGAATGAAATCAAGGTGGAAAACTGATTTTTTATTTGTTTTGACATAGTGTAAGCCTGTGTTGGTCAAAATTTTGACCAACATGGGCTTATATTTTTTAAAAATAAATATGTTGCCTTGCATATTTCGACCAATTTGACCCCATTTTATTAGATGGTCAAAAGTTTTGGTCTAAAATTGGGGTCAAATATACTAGTGCCTCCATAGATGATGTTCAAGGAATTCCACACCTTCTTCACACTTTTGAGGTCTTTAATATCATCAAACTCAACATAACTCAGGGTAGAGGCAATCTCCAACATCGCCTGATTGTGCTCTTTCTTTTTCTTCAAATCTTCAACAGTTAGGGCTCCTACTAAATCAAAATGTTCTATTGTAATGCAAGTTTGTGCATAGTCTCCAAGTCCTCCAAGATGAAGCTTCATCAAAATTTTCCATTCAAGAAAGTTATCTATGTTCAGCTTGGGTACCTCTCTCTTGGATATCTTGATCTTTATGCTTTTAGTACCTTGAAACTAATCCTCTTAAGAAACTATGTTCTAATACCAATTTTTGGAATTCTTTTAGAATAACTAAGAGGGGGGTGAATTAGTTATTCAAGGTCTAGATGTCCAAATAAAACTTTTACAATTTAGTGAAACCATTTAACATTCTCAACCATGCATGAAATCATTGTGAGTTAACCAAAATGGATGGGTTATTGTTAAACTACTATTTAGAAATATAAAGCACAAAACACAACATAGCCATTATTACACATAACACAATGATTTAACGTGGAAACCCAATTTGGGAAAAACCACCAGTAACATGCTACTCCTTTCTCACTCTTCTAAAGTGATGCCCTATTAAAGGTTACAACACACACTATTAAATGTGACCCAATTAAGGGATTTTAATCACCCTATTAAAAGTGAGCCTTGTTAGAGGACTTTAGGTCATTCACTTGGAATGCCACCCTATTAAAGGATTTTCCAATGATTGTTAACTCAACCTTTCTCCAAAGGATTTACCCTAATCTAATACAATTGTTAGAGAGTAAGAGTAGAGTTTGATTTAATACAACTTACAACCTTACTTGTAGATTATAGATCAGTATTCAATCTTCAACTCTACTTGGCTTCCAATCTTTTCAGTTTTGACAACTTGTTCACCCTTCAAGCATTCATCTCCATTAAGTCTTCTTGCTTAGTTCACCATTGTAGACTTCTTAACTTAGGTCACTTGATGAAGCAAACCCTTCTTCCTTCTACCTTGTCAAATTTTTGCATCCAAAAATATTTTTGACCTCTCTCTCTCTCAAACTCTACTTCATGACCAGGCATCCCTAGATATAGGGAATTATAACTCTTTTTCACACCAATATCCATCTCAAAAAGTAGGGTTTTTGAAGGATTAGGTAGGATACAATGTGTCTACCCCATATATTTTCTTCTATATAAACTTCTCCTTGAATCCATTTGAATTCACCTCCAAAACATTATGTTCCTCTAGCTCATCAATCTTATCTTCCTCCTGATTCACAAGTTCTAAGAAAATAAACTTGTCAGATTTTATTTGGTGAATCTTCAATCTTTTTCATAATGTAGCAGCTCAGTATTATCAATTTACTAATGCTCAGCACATACTCTGTTACTTGGCATCTATTATAGAATCACTTGGCATGAACTAGATTTTTCTGGTGCTTGGTACATACTAAAAATCACTTGGCTTTGACTAACTTTTTACTCGGCTTGCCTGACTTTATTTGGCACCTTCTATCAATTTGGTCAAGCTTAGAAAATTAACTTTGTTCAACATTTTTCATCTAAACTTTCTAAGTGTAGCCAAACATCTTATAACCCCAAGTAGATCATCAATACATTATGTTATCACCGTCTTAACTAATTCTTTCACTTCAATACATAATCATAACTCAACCTTTCCTCTAGGTACTTTTGTTACATCTTTTTGATCAAATCCTCTTCATCAATCAACTAAGTGATAGTTCTTGAAACATATAAGAAATTATCTTACCAACATGTAGTAGGTTTGATATCAATGACAAAACAATGATTGAAAACACTTCTTACAATCAAATGATCTTTTCAATCATATATCAATAGTTACTGCCAACACTTCAGTTTGACCATTGGCCTTCATCTCCAATACAATTCCTTTGATCTCATTAAACTCTTCCCTTTTCATGATAGATTCCTTGAGAGTGGAATCTATCTCCTTTTCAACCTTTTTCTTGTTGTCTTTGCTATGAAGTTCATATTCAACTATTCTTGACATTTCATCATAGGCTCTCCATCTAGGACATTTTGTATCCTGCTCAAATTTGAGTATGATCTACACATACCCTTCTATCAACTTTGCACTCATCTCATAGCCTATAGGCTCAATGAATTTCACTCTAGGAATGATTGCTTCCATGTAGGTGTTGTCAATCTCCACAATGAAGCATAAATCATCCTTGAATTTCTCCACCATAGAAGGAGGTATCCTATACCTCTATTTTATTTCTAATTGAAAACTCTTCATCATTCTATCCATGTCACTATCTCTAACATTATCTAGCTTGGATCTATAGCATTGAGTCACTAAATTCATTGCACATTCATTATTATCCCAATTAATCAATCCAGGAAACTTCCTTGTAACATAGAAAAATAAGTGAGTTAATAGGGACTCAAACCTAAACACTATAATCTTCATTTTCTTTATCTTTTCAATGTTTCCCAATAGTTGCAATCTAATAATCATAGATTAACCTTTCTTCCTCTAACTACCATTAGATATGTCGCATGAATAAATCTAGGTGGTACAATGTTAACCCTTGATCCATGGTTCAAAATGTACCCTAATATTTTGTTTGACAATTTTACTCCCTTATCTTGAATGGGATCAACTTTCATGTTCCTTTCGTCAAACTTTGTCTCCAAGTTTATCTCAACCATTTTCTTGACATTCTTCTCATTAATAGTATTACAACCCTCATTGCTTAATCCTATGACCTTGTGAATTAGGTCATTGTTAATAACAATCCTTTCATCTCCTAACCAAAACATGTCATCATGTGCCCTACTCAATATGAATCAGGTCCAATCATGATTATCAAATTCTATATAAAAGATATATACTTCACCAAATTCAAACTTTCTAGGTGTACAAACTTAAACTTCATGGATAAGTCATTATTGCACATCATTCCTAAAGCTTTATGAATCTCCTCATCACCTATGCTCTCAATTTTGCAATGTATATAACTTTTGATATCTTCTACTAGTAACACATTTTTTGGAACTTGGAAAAATGCACCTATAGGATTATCTAATAAATAAAAAAGTAGGTATTTCTTGAACTCATACCTCATTCTATTGCTAACATCATACACTTTCTAACTTTACATTTCTCTATAGCTGTAAATACTAGAATAAGTTGGATTCAAGATTTTTGAAATACCTAAAATTTTTGATTTAGGGCTTCTACAACTTTACTTCACACTTCAATTTTCTATCAAATCACTCTTTAATTTGCTCAAGACACTTCACATGAACAAATGGTACACTTAGTATTTCTTACAATCCTTTAAATATTTCAAATCAAATTGTGCATTAAATGCATATCTATTACATATTCAAAATAATGTCTCTAATTACCAATGACCTTGTTATAATAGTTTCCTCTTATTTTGAACATATTAAGTCTTTTGCACTTGACCATAGCTTCATCTCTATCTCAACTATCTTTTGTTAGCTACGCAACTTGTGACTCACTGTCTAATACTAGTTCTGACCAAATGATGCTCTACTACAACTGTAATAGCTTATTTTAGGTAGGATGAGCCACAAACAATCTATGACTTTGGCTTCCCATCAAGTGCATCAAAGAAATGTTCCTCCAACACTGTGCAAGAGCTTTTAGGATTACCACAAATTCTTCCTTGAACTCATCAATATGTTCTTTAACTACTTCTTTCTAACTATTATCACTGGTATTCTCATTCCTTCTATTATCTTTGTTGTTGTCCCTTTCATGATTGGGATTCTTGTTAAGGTTCCTTCTATCCATTATATAGAATTTTTTTGTGTGTCCAAAGTTATTGCATAGCTGACATATAGGTGCATTCCTTCTTTGATTGGTTCCACTCTAACTTTCAAGTGTTCTACAATTCCTTGCAATATGTCCAAGATTTATACATTTGCAACACTTACAAATTGCTTCCTTTCAACATCAAGTTTTTCTCCATCATTGGATCTATTCTGAGACCTACCTCTTCCATTACCTATAGGGCTAGTATTCCTAAACATTCTACTATTCTCATTATTACCATCAAATTTAGGTTTCTTACAATCTATTGCCTTTTATCCATAACCATGACAATTATAAAAATAGAAATTAATAATGGGTTTAAAAGACTTCTCTATGTAATCTCTCTTCGTATATCCAAATTCATTGCAAATAAAGCATCTACCTTCATATTCATGTCTTACTATCAAATCAATTAACGTAATTTCCTTTGATACTTTAATAGATGTGCTTGATTCTACCTTACTTAGATCAGATTCCTTAGGGGATTCAGTAACTAGATCTTATTCTCTTCTGATTTCAACTTTCTTGGTTGATTTCTCTCCAATTAGATATCCTAGTGAAGATATCTAATTAAATATCTATTGATCTATCTTCTCATTACTAAAATAAAGTTTCTCTAACTCTTTTTTAGCTTGTGTCAATTCTCCTTTCACAATAATGTTCTACTTTTCTAACTCAGCATGTTTAATCTTAATAGTATCTAATTCAAATGTAACTTTACTTAACTGGGATCTAAGATTTGCATTCTCAGTTTTTAGTCTTGGTTCACTAATGTCGCCATTTTTTCGTAAGCCTCAACTTACACTCAACTATATTTAGTTCATGTTTCAAATTTTCATTTTCCTTCTGAAGATCTCCTACTACATCATTATCACTACTCTGTGCCATTTTTTCCTTGCCACATTTTAGATCATCAATTTCATCTTTTAGTTTGCTAATGTACACTTTTGCATCTTTGTATCTATCTTTCAAGGTGTCTCTTTCTATTATAAGAAGGTTAATCTGCTCAAGGGATTCTTCAAGATTCTTCTTCAACTACTCCATATTCACTGGGATCTTACTTAAGTTGTTAAGCCTCTTCAAAGTAAATGCACTCTAATACCAATTGTTTGAAATAGATGATACTGAGAGGGGGGCTAAATCAATATTCTACAAACTTTTACCCACAACTAAATATTGTTACTTACTTTATAATAGGCATATGAAGGTAAACCAATAATGTTGAATGGTAAATATAACCATGCACATAGATAACTCATAACACCATTATTTGTTAACTAGGGAAACCCTATCCAAGGGAAAAACCTTGATGGGGATGATACCCACAAGATGATTCACTAAAAAATAGGATCTTGTTAAGGATATTGACGCTATTAGGAGCCTATGGAGTACATATAGTGTCTTGAGTCCCTATTAGGAGACTAGGCCTTTTTAAAAGCCTCAACTCTCTTAGGAGTTGGTAGAACAAATACAATGTATGCAAGAAGAGTCCACTGCCCTAACATGTAATTATAAAATTCAGTTCTTCACAAGATAGGTATACATACAATACTTGCTTTACTATTGGAACTCACACTTTCTCTGATCAAAAATTAGATCTTGTATCACATAAGGCTTGCAAAATAGTTTGCATCATAACTACAAAATCTCATGACTTCACACCACTTCTCAATAATTACACAATATAAGATCTCTACTTATACCTGGCACAATTACCAAAACTTTGGTTAGTCAACCTTCATGTGTTCACACACTTGACATGATGTAAAATTACTTATGGATTATTATCCACATAGTCAGATTATCATAACTTAGTAATTATTTTGTAACCAAAATAATTCCTAAGGTCATACAACTTTGTTTGCTGATAATCTATGCACTTAACCAAATCATCATGACTATGTCATGAAGCTTTCCTTAATTGCGCATAAGCTAACTCTCAACAAGTCATCTGTACTCTTAAGTGCCCATGTAATCAATGAAGAAATGAAGTTGTGAAGCAGTGATAAAGAGAAACCACAATATCATAGGCCAATTATAATAGTTAAGGAAAACTATAGCGAAGCAATAAAAAAGAGGTCATCACACCATCATAATGCTCAATTTTAAATGCATAAAATAGTTTTCAATGGCCATGTTTTTGTTGAAAGGAAAAATATGAGCTAGAAACATGGATAATTCAAAAAGTGAAAATGTCACTTTTCAAGGATTTCAAACATGTCATTTTTAAATCCATTTAATGCCACACTCTCTTTTGCAGAGATAGACAGATTCTAAGAAGCACAGAGATATTCATTAACAGTTGCATGATTGCTTGACTTTTTCAGAGTAGAGATAGTGTTGTAGAGTGATTTCAAGCTGATTTCTAGCATCCAACATTCAGAATACTTGAGATTATTTTACAAAAATAATGCAAAAGGAAGGAGAACTGATAGCACAAGCTATAATTGAAGAATCTTCTTTGAAAAGGAAAAGCCTTATCACATTCATGGATGAATGGATGCAGATTTTACTTGGTTCTTCAAATGCACAAGATGCAAATGACCGTGCCTTCAAGGATCCTTACGCATTCTACAAAGATGCAAAGGTGCCAGATAGAAATGGTAGTGAATTATTTTGGTATTTTCACAAAAATAGGATAGAAAAGGTACCAATATGAAACTCTTAGACCAAGAATCTAGGCAAGTTGACTATACTAGAAGTATTTGTGGATGTTGACCTAGTAAAGGCATTAATTAAATGTTACAACCTAGTCAACAAGTCTTTTCATAGGAAGGATAGAAGTATCTTCCTAGCACTGGACAACGAGACATTCATTAATGCATTTGACTTGGGAGGTCCTATGCCATTGCCAACTAACATAGAAAACTTTAATGAGAATTTCAAAAGCCATAAGATTTTCTACATGGGTAGGGTTATGACAAGGCACATCCCTCAAGTACACAAAGAGAAAGGGGAAATACCAAAGAAAAAGGAAGTGGATGGAATAATGCCTCTTGATTTATTTTAGAGGTATATGAAGAATACTATTTTTGCTCTGAACAAATTCCTAGGTTCAAATGGAACCATGTATGCTACTACTACGCACTATGTCATGACACTAAAAATTTATGATCCCAACACAAATGTGGGATATGATTTTGTAGAATACATCATCACCAAGATCCATGATGAAATTTTTTCTTCCCAAGAGGGAAATTTGAAGAATTTTAGGTTCTTTCACTACTCCATGCTCATGCATCTAATATTGTTCAGAAATGTGGATTTTTTTTTATCAAAGTTTCTTTGAGTGCATAGAGAAGTGGGGAGAAAGATTACCTGTGAAAAGATGGACAAGGGTATGGAAAAGATTCTACCCTTATTCTAATGTTATTTCTTTCTATAATGACTTTGTACACCCTATATCAAAGATGATAGGAATTGTTAAGGAAACAATTCCACATATTGTGAAGAAGATTATTAAGCCAAATTTATGTTTTGATGGGGGGAAAAAGATAGGACATAATTGGGGTAGTGCTTTTCTTTTTTAACACTATACTATTGTTATGGTTTATGGATGTTCTCAGCCCCTAACACTATACTATTGTTAGGGTTTATGGATGTTGTCAGTGCCCCCCTGCCCCCCCTTTATCTTCTTACAAAATTTGTGCTAGATAGGTTAGGAATTGTAGAAATATTATGGCAATTGATTTCATTAAATAGAGAGTACTTAGGAAAGGTTGTACAGATAGGCACTTTCCCATGTAGGTGTGCAAAAGTAGGATATTTTGAGATAGGAAAAAATGAAATTGAAGAAACTGATGGTTTCCTTAGGGAATACAAATTTCTATTAGCCCCTACCAGAATTTATGACCCCAACAATGTAGTCAAGAATGCCTTGAAAAACATGAGGAATTATACCTTAACTACAACAAAATGTTTATAGGAGGAGGATTTCATTGCTAACAAATTGGATGAAAATTTATGTAGGGAGAGACTAATTAAATCCAGGGATGTAGTATCTTTTGAGCAAGAGATGAGGAAGGAAGATCCATCTTTCAAGGGATTTTATCCCTAGATGGAGTATTAGACCAGATTAAACAAATGTGTTGAGGATTTTGATGAGATTCAGCCCAGGTACCTGAGGAGATCTGGAAAAGAGTAGATCCTAAGTCTTCTGATAAGGACATTGTGGTAGAAGTTAGTGATGATGAAGAAAACTAGGTAGAGAGTTTAGAGCGGATCCAACAGAGAAATAAGAAGCATAAAGTGTTGGAGATCCATCAAGGGCTACATAGAAAGCCTTAAATATCCTCCCAAGGGGCAGCCAATATTTTGATACTGTGAGAAGAAATTTTTTGATAAATCAAGCCACTTAAGATGAAAAAAAGGGCAAGGAATTGGAACTTCAAGCTCAATTGCTTGATGATAGGATCATAGAGGAAAATGAATTCATGAGTGATGATAACTTCATCAAAATAGAGGAATTCAAGGGTTTTTTAAAAAAATTGAAACAAAATGAGTTATCTCTACAAATGATGTCAAGTGACTCAGATGAAGTAGTTACTGAGATGGTTCAGAAACTATAGGAGTATAACCCTTCTAGTGAAACCCTCACTATGGAAGAGGCCAAAGAGATAATGCAGATAAGTGGTATGATTATTTTCCTAGGATGGGACATCATCTCTTTGTTTTGATTGGAGCAAATAAGAAGATAAGAAAGGACAATATCTTTTGAAGATGAGAACCAAATGGGAGAGTTGAGAGGCTCTAGGTATAACATTGATGCCAAACTATTGCAATATGGAGCTGAGCTCCAAAAAACCAAAAGCCTACTCTTATGGAAATTAAAGAGTCCCCAAGGGGGAATGTTATATTCTAGAATGTGCATTCTATTTCTAGTAGCCAGATATATGGATTATAGAATTCAACAGTAATGATGGGAAAGAATAGGATAGATGTATTGGAAGAAGAACTAGAAGGAGCCTATGAGTAGTACATTAAAACCAGGAGACATTATGAAGAGGAAATGAAGAAGACCTATTTCTTAGAAAGGAGGAACCTTTAGATGGAGAATGAAATAGTGGTTTTAAATAACACTACCAAGTCCACTGTAGAAATTCAAGACAAGGGCATCCAAACAGAGAGTCAAGCATCTGAGATGGAAGGTACATCAAGTCAAGCTATCGCAGTTGGTGAGGAAATTTGGAGTCAGGCAAGGAGATTAAAATTAGAATGATCAAGAACTTGTTAACTCATAAGGTAAATGAATTGAAACTAGTCTCTCAAAATGTGCATAGTAATTACTTGGCTTTCCAAGGAGTTGAATACAAGTGTTTAGGGGTAGTTGTTCTATTGCCTCCTCTTTTTACCACATGGAGACCTTATACCTAGTTCTTCTATAATCTTGTACCTATGTTGGCACAAAAGAAAGACTTGCCAAAGGTAATGATTATCAGTCTTAGTAAAATGATAAATAAGGTGAAAGAACTGAATGGTTTCTTTGATGGAAAGTTGCAATAAATTCACAAAAAAATGAAAGCAATTGCCATAGGAACACCCAATTCTGTGCATACCAATTTGGACAATGATGGAGGAGTTAGGGATTTGATGGAGTGGTCATCTTCTTTTGGTAGCATTTTGAATCATCCCATATTTTTGGGATATTGCAATGATGAAGCAAGTGTAGTAGTAGTATATGATTTAATAGACATGCTATACAAGTTAGAGGTTGAAATGTCAGAAATGACTGTAGAGGTTAAGGCCATAATAGATGCAAAATGGAGCAAATACATAGAAGAGTTGAATGTAGTTAGGGATGCCATTTGGCCTAATGTAGACACTAGTATTTCTATCTAGGAAGTGATAGCATTTATAAAAGCCATACAATCTGGTGAAACTGATTAGAATAGCTTAAATATGTAGTTAAAGGTAGAAGAGACAAAAGATAAAGAAAAGGAAAAGAAAGTGACAAGAAGTTAAAGATCAACAAAAATATGCTCAAGACACCTATAGAAAGTTCCACTTGCCAATTTTTCAACTGCATCCTAAATTTTTATCAAAGTATAAATAATGTTTGTAATGTAATTGTAAATGAAATATCTTTGTATTTTATTTCCAATAGTTTTTTGACATTTGTACTTATCTAAAGCTTATTGCAATCCTTCTTATAAAAGGATTTCAAACATATGGAGTGAGGGTCTAAAGTATATATAATATTTAGTGTTTATGCTATTTTGTAGTTAGTCCAATTATCTTTGTGTCAATTTTATGATGTATTCAATTGTGCAAATCTAAGAATACAAGTGAATCTTGAATGATAGTTTTTGTCATGTCTTGAGTTATATTTAATTATTACACCAGTGATGTATTATTTTCAAAAAATATTAATACAAAGAGGGAGTTCTGAATATCTGTCTCTGAATTATGTCTCTATTTTTAGATGTAGGTTATTTTGAGATTGAATGAACAAAGTTCATGCAATTTAATGCAGCTCGGATAGGTTGTATGCCAATTTATTATTTCTTTTAATTCAAGCAATTAAGTAAATGCTTCTATAAATTGATGGAGTTTCTAGGCATATGATAGGCATATTAGAAGAATGGAGTGTAGGGTTAACATTTGTGAATTTAATTGCAAGTCAATTAAATAGGTCAATTCTTTACTAGTGTGACTCTGTATAGAAATGGATAAGTCATTGATCATCAATTTAGACACAAATTGACAAGTTCATGTGGTTGCACAAAGCACATTAAAATAAAATCAATATTTACTTTCTATAGTGAAGAGATAAATTTTTGGCCATTACTTATTTGCAATAGTTTTCCTTTGAGTTGTAGTTGGTTGTTGTAATCAAGGATTTTATTACAAATCTAAGAAGATTGTTGATCTTTTCTGTTATAGGGATAGATCTAAAAAGAAGAGTATGAGTGAATGAGGTCTAAAGAATAGTATTAAATAACCAGTCATTTCCATCCCTAAGGTGCATTTTCCTTTGCCTTGTAGAGTTTAAAGTGCAAAGAGTCCTTATGCTTTTTTAATGTTGGTCAAGATCTTAGATGAATTTAATTAAATATGGGATCTAGCTAGTCATTAGGCTATTTTTTATCTTCTACATCATTGTATTGGGTTTAGAGTAACCTAGTAGTTTTAAAACACCAACACTAAATAGGTCCAACAACATGAAGGTGGAAGCTCATTTGTCCCCCTCCCCCCCCCCACTTTCCCCCTCTCCCACCTTCACCCACAAACCCCACCCCCCCACCAACACTCCCCCCCCCCCGCCACCCCTCTGACACCCCCCCCACACACACACACACACATAGACATCTAAATTCCCCATTAACATCTAAAATATCTAAGAAAGGATCAATCTTTTAAGTTAAAAAAAAATGGTTCCAAACTTGCAAAAATGACATCATTTTCCCATCTTCTGGTGCATGTCATTTTTTCATCATATCCAAACTAAGATTATGCCACTATAAATCAAGAATGCACATGTAGCTAGATTCAAATACATAGACAACAGGCAGAGTTGATAAAACACAACAAGATTACATTTGTGATATTGCTATCAGAACTTAACTATGTGATTTTTGATTCAAACTCATTGACCCATGCTTCATGAGTAGTGATTCAACATGAATCCATCTCTCATGAGAATAAATGGAACATTTAGCACTCATTGGATCTAGGTGATGCTCATAGGGGTGAAGCACCGAAACTTTCTGGGAGGTCACCCATCCCAGTGACCTCCCAGAAAGTCCCGATGCTTCACCCCTATGAGCATCACCTAGATCCAATGAGTGCTAAGTGTTCCATTTATTCTCATGAGAGATGGATTCATGTTGAATCACTACTCATGAAGCATGGTTCAATGAGTTTGACTCAAAAATCACACAGTTAAGTCCTGATAGAAATATCACAATTTGACTACCTGTGAAAATTATCTCCTACTTATCAAGATTACATTTATTTATTAGGCCTATTAATTTTTTTTAATTATAGGTCATCATGAACAATGTTCGTAATGGTCTATAACTTAAAATACCTAATTAAAGACCTCTAAAAAAATGCAAACCTATTGTTTTTTTCAGCTCTTCCTGATGTCATATGCATATGAATTGGCATTGCATATTGAACTATGGCATCCTTCTACATTCCCTAAGACCAAGAGATTCACACAATCAATTGTTATACAATCATAGGTTAATGTTTAGCTTCACAAGAATAGTTGAATATTCTCTACTAATCAGGGTCAACCATGTAAAGGTGGAAGCTCATTCCCCCTCCCCCCCCCATTGAACATCTAAATTCCCTATTTACATCTAAAATCTTTAAGAAAGTATTAATCATTAAATTACCTAGAATATCCTCATCACCTCCTACTACTCTCAAGGGAAGTCCATATTTATTACTCACAAGAAATCATCACATGGGTACATCCAAGAATGTCCCCATCACCTCCTGCATAAAATGAATCCAATATTAGAAAATACCCCGTAAGAAATAAAAGTTCAAGTGAAATAAACACATGAAAAATGAGAGCGCAAAAGAGGAATCTACTTACCAATAGGCGTTGTCATCACATTTGTGGCTATTGAGTGAGTTTTATTGTTTTGTTATTGTGCCAAGATATATATTTTTATATACATGCATACATACTTACATAGATAAATAATATTGGAAAAATTAGAGGAGTAACTGAGAGGGGAGGGGTGAATCAGTTACTACAAAAATAAACCCCATATCCCTTAAATGTTAGTACAAAATGATCTCTAAAAATTGAACTCTACTAATGCATGGTAAACACACTGAAAATACTATAGCTCAATAAATACTAAATATTCTCATCAAACACTTATCATAAAATTCTTAAGATGGTATCTATGATTACTTAGTACTTTAACTTAGTTGCAAACACATAAAAGAAATAGCATGAACATATTTGGCACCAAGATTTAATGTGGAAACCCAATTTGGGAAAAGCCATTAATTGCAACTAATTATTGTTTTTTACTCTTTTGAAGTGATCCCTATTAGGAGCCAACCATATTAAAGGTTACAAAACACACTATTAGGTGTGACCCTATTAGAGGATTTAATCACCCTATTAAGAATGGCCTTGTTAGAGGTCTTTAGATAATTCAATACAACTACCACCTTGTTAGAGGATTTACAATTACCTATTAAGTCAACTTTGTTAAGAGATTTAGATCATTTCTACAATAGTTAACGAGTAACAATGACATGACATGATTTAGATGCAACTAAATTGTTCATTACAGATCTCAATTATGGCATGTATACTTGATCCTTCTTGATCAAATGAATCTTTTCATCTTCTCAAGGATATTCTTCTTATCCTTCTAATTCACTTCCTCTTTGGATCATTAGATATTCAAAACATCTTATACACACTTCCACATACTTTTTCACACACACTTTATAACCCTCAACTTGATCTTTTATATATATCTTTCATATTGTCAAGTTAGCTCAAATGCAACTTAGAATAATTAATATTCACCTTCTTAGTCAGCTAGAACCAATAGATAAATCAATTAAACTAAATATCCTGAAACAAGAAAATCCTTCATTGGCCAACCTTACTTGGTAGACAGTAACTCAGAAATGATTTTTCTGTGTTAACCAAGTGAACTCGATTAACACTGCATACTTGCTAAGTTCCTTTGGTAACTAAGTCAGCTCAATTATCACTAGTTCCATCCAAAATTTCCTTTATTAACTGAGTGGGCTCAACTAACACTCATCTTCCACAAACTTTCCTTTGGCACCTGAGTGAACTTGGTAGATACTACCTTCTGAACTAGGCCAACTCTGGAACACTTGGTGGACACAAAAGACTATCTTCAATGCCCAAGTGAGCTCAACATACACTAACTAGTAATGATATGACATTTTATGTAACATCAAAGACAATAAACAATTAATCAATTCTTTCAACAATCCCCCTCTTTGGCATTGATGGCAACACAACATATCATAGCACAATGAAATTTTAGAGAAAGAATAAAGTACAGAACATATCCTTAGTTTTATTTTGATTCTCATCCATGAGAATGTCCTCTATTAGTGTGAACTCTTCCTACCTTTAGTTTCTCCCTCTTTCAGAAAGCTTTTGACTACTACAATTTAATCTGTTAGAAAAACTCCACCTTTGATATTAGACTAAGTTCAATCTCCCTCTTTGACATCTCTTCTCTTTACAAAATTTTTATCTATGACAACAAACTTCTCCCTCTTTGACATATCATGCCAAAGACAATATTCAGTGAATATCAATGTACCTCAAGTACTGATTCCTTTGCAATATGCCCTTGCCAACTATGCATCAAATTAATTCATCTTCAACATGCTCTGGATGATGCATCACTAAGCTTCATGTAGTAAGCTTCAAATAGGGGAATGACCCCTAGCTTACATCTTAGATACAAAAATGCATCCTTAGGTAATGGCTTGGTGAATATGTCTACAATTTGTTATTTTGTATTTACATATTTCAATCTAAGTTCTTTATCTTGCACCAATTCTCTCAAGAAATGATATTTTATAGCAATATGCTTTGTTTTGGTATGCATCACTAGATTCTTTGATATATTGATTGCACTGGTGTTATCAAAATATATAACTATTGGATCCTTGATTTCAATCTTCATACCTACCATCAGTTATTTGAACCAAACAATATTGGAACAATTAACTGTTGCTGCCACATATTCTACCTCTACTATGGACTGAGAGATACAATTCTATATTTTGTTTTTACAAGACACTAGGCTTTTACCAAGAAAGAATGTTCCATCACTAGTTCTTTTTATGTCATCAATACTTCCTACCCAATCAGCATCTATAAATACTTTTAAGTCCAAATTGCATCCTATTTTGTACCATGAACCATATTCTTCAGTACCTTTCAAATATCTCATTATTCTTTTAATTGTCATCATGTGATTTTCTTTGGGATTTGCTAAGAATCTTGCCACCATACTGATTGCTAACAAAATATCAAGCCTTGCATGCACTACATACTGCAATTTTCCAATCGTTGATCTATATGTGGTCTGATCTACCTCTTTGGAATCAATCTTTTATCAAGAAAGAATGCTCCATCATTAGTGTTTTTTTTGTCATCAATACTTCTTGTCCAATCAGCATCTGTAAATACTTTTAAGTCCAAATTGCCTCCTATTTTGTACCATATACCATATTCTTTAGTACCTTTTAGATATCTCATGATTCTTTTAACTACCATCATGTGATTTTATTTCATATTTGTTGAGAATCTTGCCACCATACTGACTACTAATGCAATATCAAGCCTTGTATGCACTACATACTACAATTTTCCAATCATTGATCTATATATGGTTTAATATACCTCTTTGGAATCAATCTTTTACCAAGAAAGGATGCTCCATCACTAGTATTTTTTTTTTCATCAATACTTCTTGCCCAATCAGCATCTATAAATACTTTTAATTCTAAATTGCCTCATATTTTGTACCATAAACCATATTCTTTAGTACCTTTTAGATATCTCATGATTCTTTTAACTACCATCATATGATTTTCTTTGGGATTTGCTGAGAATCTTGCCACCATACCAATTGCTAATGCCATATCAAGCCTTGTATGCACTACATACTACAATTTTTCAATCATTGATATATATGTGGTCTGATCTACCTCTTTGGAATCATCATTTTTGTAAAGCTTATGTCTAGTAGACATAAGGGTTCCAACTAATCTTGAGTCTTCCATTCAAAATTTCTTTAGTATCACCTTGATATATTTAGATTAAGTAATGTAGGTACCATCTTTCTTCTGTTGGATCTGCTATCCAACAAAGAATTTTATCTCATGACATCTCAAATTCTTTAGTCATTTCTTCTAAAAATACCTCGCATAATTCATCATTTTATGTGAATAAAGTATCATCAACAAATATTTATGCCAACACAATCCTTTTGTCTAGTCCTTCTTTGATGTATAGGCTATTGTTATCATTAGTTCTTTGAAAACCAATCTATACCAAGTAGTTATGAAGTATTTCATGCAAAGCTCTAGGAGGTTTCTTGAGACCATATAATGTCTTTTATAATTTGAAAACCATGTCCTTTTTGCTAGGATATAAAAAACCTTTTGGTTGTTCAATGTAGACATCCTCATCAAGGATTCCATTAAAGAATGCAAATTTTACATCTATTTGATAAACTTTAAATCCTTTGTGGGTTGCACATAGTAGTAAAATTTTAACACCTTCTAATATTTTAATAGGAGAAAAAGTTTCACCATAATTAGTAACTTCTTCTTGAGAATATCCTTTACATGCCAACCTTGCTTTATTTCTGGAAACTTTTCCATCTTCATGTAGCTTGTTTCTGAATATCCACTTTGTGCCAATTACATTTTTATCCTTGGATCTAGGAAAAAGAGTCCAAGCTTTGTTCTTCTCTATCTATTCTATTTCTTCATTCATTGCTTCAATCCAACTTTCATTATCCAAAGCATCTTTAACATTTCTAGATTCAAATTTAGCAAGTAAACATGTACCTTTCAATTTGCTTCTTGTCATTGTTCCGTCTAATTTATCTCCAATAATCTAATCAAGTGCATGATGCCTTCTGAAATATCTTGCTCACACAAATTATTTGGATTTTTTTTCTTTAGTATCAGGCTTGGGTCCATCAGACTCAATTTGCTCTAGCTTGTTAGCCTTTGATTGTGACTTGAGTCCTTCAGACTGTGACTCAGGTTGCACTGTCTGCAACTCGATAGCTATTGGAGATTTTGGGGGCTCAGGAGGTGAAGCCCCCTTTCTTTCAAATAGGTTTGGTAGGGTATCAAGTTTATAGTAAACAAATCTTTTGTAATCCTCTAGCTCTTTGTTGCTTTCTTTTTCACTCTTTTCTGCAAACTCATCAATTCTCACATGTGCACTTTCTATAATTTAATGAGTAGACAAATTCAAACATTTGTATGCTTTAATTCTATAGGAGTATCCTAGGAATATGCCTTCATCACCTTTGACATCAAATTTACCTTTCCTAGATTCTTTCAAGATATAACATTTGTTGCCAAATAATTTCAAGTAACTTACATTAGGTTTATAGCCATACCATAGTTCATAAGGAGTTTGATTTGAGTCTTTCTTTAGTTGTACTCTATTTAAGGTATGAACTACATTTTTGATAGCTTCCTTCTAGTATTTAATTGCAACATTCTTTTCTATCATCAATGTTCTTGCACAATCCATGATGGATTTGTTTCTTCTTTTAGCAATACCATTCTACTGAGGTGTACCAAGAGCTGATACTTGTCTTTTAATTCCTTTTTCAATGTAGAATTCATTGAGTTCATTGGAGATGAATTAAACACCTCTGTCAAATCTCAAAAATTTAACTTCTTTCCAGTTTCCTTTTCTACTCTTTCCAAATACTGCTTAAATTTTTGAAAAGCTTCTAATTTTTCTTTTAGATATATTACAGCCATCATTCTAGAATAATCATCAACAAAGAGAATGAAAAAAATTACTCCTCTGTAACTCTCTATTCCAATAGGTCCACATAGGTCTGTATGTACAAGCTCTAAGACTTCTTCTGAATAATAGTTTTTTCTTTTGAAACTAGTTTTTCCCATCATACCAATTTGGCAATTCTTGCATAGACCCATATCAGGTTTCCTCAAGCTAGGAATACCTCTTACTCTTTTATGTTTATTTATCTTAACTAGATTATCAAAATTTACATGACATAATATTTTGTGCCCTAACAATCTTTCTTCTACTTGAGCAAAAAAACATGAACTTTCACTGAGATCAAGATTGAAAAAAGGTTACCTTTTGTTTGTTTGCCAAATCTAACCAGATTTCGTTTATATCTAGTAGTTTGGCCTTCCCAATCATAAATTCTACCTTGAATCCAATTTTATTCAATAATGCCACACTTAGTATATTATGCTTTAGTCCTTCAACCCAATAAGAACTATCACATACAAGTTCATTGGTCAAAGAAATACATCCATTTCCTTTTATGCAACAAGGTTCATTATTTCAAAATCTTACACTGCCACCATCATAATATTCCATGTGCTCAAACTTTTTTTTATCTCTAGTCATATGATGTGAGTAGCCACTATCAATAATCCATGTATCATTTTTGCTAACATGAGAGGTAAGTGTCGTCTTATCTCCATCATCGTCAGATTCATCTTTTATAGCAATATATACCATTTCATCGTCAGTGTTATCAGAATCTTTAACTATAAAACAAGATTTCTTACCTTTTTCCATGTAGTTCTTGAATTCCTTCTTACCTTTGTACTTTTTACTTTTTTTTTCATCCTTATTTTCTTTTTTTGGGCACCTAGCAGGAATATGACCAACTTCTTCAAAAGAAAAATAGATTAGAGGAATCTTGTCTTTGCACTTTCCTTTGCCTTTGGAATATTTCTTTACAAGTAGGTCTTCAACAATTTTAAGATCACTATCAAAAATTTCTTCAGTTTCTCCTTCACTTCTTAATTGATTGGTCTTTGATTTCTTTATCTTTTCCTTGAGTGAGAGTTTGGCTTCAAATGAAGACTCAATATTTTTGGAACTAGGAACATAGTTATCATAGTTATCCAACTCAAAAGCTATCAATCTTCCAATAAGAGCATTCAAAGTTATTTTTCTATTTGGATCACATCTCATTTTTTGAATAGTAGACACTCTAATTGCATAAATAGGAAGAAGAGCTCTAAGTACCTTTCTTACAATTGTTTCATCATCAACGTCTCCTCCAGATGCTTTGATTGTGCGCGCACTTGCTTTGATTCTTTCCACATATTTTGGAATGTTTTCATTTTCTCTCATTTTCATCTAATCAAATTGACCTCTAAGACTTCTAACTTTAGCTCTTCTTACATTTTCATCTCCTCCACAGATGTCTTTTAGTTTGGTCCACATTGCATGAGCTATTTTGAAATCTTTTACTTCATCAAATTCAGAATAACTAAAGAGAAAATGCAACATCAATCAACATGATGTTATAATTCTTCTTTTCAACAATCTCTTCAATTAATAATGTTCCAGTAGGAGTCTTGTATTTAGCATCAAGATACTCTTAACCTAAATCACTGATGGTTGCCAAATGTAACCTCATAATTCCTTGCCATGTTGCAAAGTTGGCTCTATTCAACTTGGGAATCTCTCTTCTATAAGACATCCTGATCTTTAGCTTTGGTCCTTGAAACCTTTTCTATAAGCATCTAAATATCTAATACCAATAGTTAGAAAAATAAGAGGAGTAACAAAGAGGGGAGGGGTGAATTAGTTATTACAAAAATAAATCCTAAATCCCTTATATATTAGTACAAAATGATCTCTAAAACTAAACTTTGTTGATGCTTGGTGAACACACTGAAAATGTTGTAACTCAGTAAATATTGAATATGTTGTAACTCAACAAATACTGAATATGATCTCTAAAACTAAACTTTTTTGATGCTTGGTGAACACACTAAAAATGTAACTCAGTAAATACTGAATATTCTTCTTTTCAACAATCTCTTCAATTAATAATGTTCCAGTAGGAGTCTTGTATTTAGCATCAAGATACTCTTAACCTAAATCACTGATGGTTGCAAAATGTAACCTCATAATTCCTTGCCATGTTGCAAAGTTGGCTCTATTCAACTTGGGAATCTCTCTTTTGTAAGACATCCTAATCTTTAGCTTTGGTCCTTGAAACCTTTTCTATAAGCATCTAAATATCTAATACCAATAGTTAGAAAAATAAGAGGAGTAACAAAAAGGGGAGGGGTGAATTAGTTATTACAAAAATAAATCCTAAATCCCTTATATATTAGTACAAAATGATCTCTAAAACTAAACTTTGTTGATGCTTGGTGAACACACTGAAAATGTTGTAACTCAGTAAATACTGAATATGCTTGGAAAACACTTATCATGAAAATATTAAGATGTTATATGTGATTACTTATTACTTTAACTTAGTTGCAAACACATAAAAGAAATAGCATGAACACATTTGACACCAAGATTTAATTTGGAAACCCAATTTGGGAAAAGCTACCAATTGCAACTAGTTACTATTTTCACTCTTCTAAAGTGAGCCCTATTAGGAGACAACCCTATTAAAGGTTACAAAACACAATATTAGGTGTGACTATGTTAGAGGATTTAATCACCCTATTAGGAGTGGGCTTGTTAGAGATCTTTAGAAAATTGAATAGAACTGTCACCTTGTTAGAGGATTTAGAAATAGTTGTTAAGCCAACTCTGTTAATCAATTTAAATCACTGCTACAATGGTTAGAGAGTAACAATGACATGACCATATTTGGATGCAACTAAATTGCTGATTATAGATCTCAATTCTGGCTTGTATACTTGATCCTTCTTGATCAAATAAATCTTTTCAACTTCTTAAGGATATTTTGCTTATCATTCTAATTCACTTCCTCTTTACATCATTAGATCTTTAAAATGTCTTCTATGCACTTCCACATACTTTTTCACATGCACTTTATAACCCTCAACTGATATTTTATTTATATCTTTCATATTGTCAAGTTGGCTCAAATACAACTTAGAATAATTAATATTCATCTTTTCAATTGGCTAGAACCAACAAATAAATCAATTGAACTCAATATGCCAAAACAATAGAATCCTTTGTTAGTTGACTGTGCTTGGTAGACACTAACTCAAAAATAATTTTCTTATTTTAACCAAGTAAACTCAGTTAACACTACATGCTTGCTAATTTCCTCTAATAACCAAGTGAGCTTGGTTAACACTGGTTCCATCCAACATTTTATTTATTAATCGAGTGAGCTTGGTTGACACTCATCTTCCAAAAAAATTTCTTTAACACTTGAGTGAACTTGGTAGATACTACGTTCTGAACTAGAAAAACTCTAGAACACTAGGGAGACATAGACAATTGCCTTCAATACCCGAGTGAGCTCAACATACATTGACTGATAATGATATGACATTTTTTGTAACATCATAGACATTACACAATTAATCAATTGTTTCAACAACATACATAAATACATGTATACACATTTATATACATATACATATGTATATGCATGTATGTATATTTGTATGTATGTATGTATGTATATACATACACACTACATATACATGTTGGATATAATTGTCTAATTGTGTTTTGTCTCTAACACAAATGTCATATTAGTTGGTAGTCAATATCTACTAAGCTTAGTTGGTTAGCAAAAAAAATTTCAAAGTCTACCGAGCATTCTTAGAAATTACTTTTTAGAAACAGTATCTACCAAGCTCACTTAGGTGTCGAAGGAAATTGTGGTAGAAAGCAGTATCAACTAAGCTCACATGGTTAACAAAGGAAATTTAGTTCTTACTAAGTTCACTTGGTCTCCAAAGGATTTTGTAGAATTTTTAGTGTTAACTGAGCTTATGTTGGTTAACACAGAAAATCCTTTTAGGATCAGTGTTTACCGAGCAAGGTCAGCCAATGAAGGATTTTATTAATTTGAGAAATAAAGTTTAATTATTTGAAGTAATGATTTTAGCTTACTGAGATAATGATCATTGGTAATCGTAAATTATAAATAAGCTGACATGCTAATTTGTAAGGTATAAATAAAAGGTCAAGTTAACAATTCTAAAGTGTAATAAGCAAGCATGCAAGTGTATTGATTGAAGGAGAAAGTGTGAGCAAACTTTGAAGGATGGTCAGATATCCTTGAGGAGAATAAATTTTTTATTTGATCAAGAAGGATCTAGTCAAGAATAACAAAGATCTATATCAGCAATTCAGTTGCATCTCATTCAAGTCATTTCATTATTACTTTCTCACCATTATAGCAGTGATTCCTAAATGTCTTAATAGAGTTGGCTTAACAGCCATTTGTAAATCCTCTAACAAGGTGACAGTTCCATTGAATTGTTCTAAAGACCTCTTGCAAGGCCACTCCTAACAGGGAGATTAAATCTTCTAACAAGGTCACACCTAACAGTGTGTTTTGTAACCTTTAACCAGGTTGGCTCCTAATAGGGCTCACTTTAGAAGAGTGAAAATCAGTAGCTAGTTACTTGGTGGTTTTCCCCATACTGAGTTTCTACATTAAATTTGGTGTCTAATGTGTTCATATTATTTCTTTCATACTTGAATATTAATCACATTGAATGTTTAAAATTTGTTAAAGTTAACATACACTACATCTACCAAGTTATAGAATTTTTTTGTATGTTTATCAAGTGATAGCAGTAACTAGTTTTATCAGACATCTAAGGGATCTATGGATTTTTTTTTGTAGTAACTGATTCACCCCTACCCCCGCCCTCCACCCCACCCCCCCCCCCCCCCCCTTACTTACTCCATCTATATTTCCAACAATTGGTATCAGAGCTTGTGCTGCTTGTAGAAAGGGTTTAAAGGACCTAAGCTAAAGATTAGGATGTCTTACAAGAGGGAAATTCCAAGGCTTAACAAGGATAACTTTTCAGCTTGCAAAGGTCTCATGCAACTTCATATAGCTTCCATTGGAGATATAGGATTGAAATATCTTGATGAAGAACATACAACTCCTTCTGGTACATTATTTGTTAATGACATTACTGAGAAGAAGACTCATAACACCATGATGATAGACATTGCATCTGCCTTAAGCTATGAAGAATTTAATGATATCAAGGACTAAAAAACTACTTTTGAAATGTGGAACAAGTTGAAGGATATCTATGGAGGTGATGAGAATGTGAGGAGAGACAAAGTAGAAAGTCTAAGATGAAAATTTGATCAAATGAGGATGAGAGAGGATGAAAACATTGCCAAATATGTTGAAAGGATCAAAGTAAGTGTTAGTGCAATCAAAGATTCTGGAGGAGATATCAAGGAGGAAATAGTTGTAAGTAAAGTTCTTAGAACATTGCTTCCCATTTATGCAATTAGATTATCTACAATTCAAGAAAGAAGATGTGAACCAAATCATAAGATAAATTTGGATGCCATAGTAGGAAGGTTGATAGAATTTGAGCTAGATAACTATGACAATTATGTTCTAGCTTTCAAGAACATTGAATCAGAATTTGAAGCCAAGCTTTCACTCAAAGAAAAAGGAAAGAAGATAAAGGATACTTAGTTAGAAAGTGAAGAAGAATCAGAGGAAAGTTTTGACAATGATCTAGAAGTTGTTGAAGCTCTACTTGCAAGAAAATATTCTAGAGGCAAAGAAAAATACAAAGGTAAAGTTCCCCTATTCTATTTTTCATGTGAAGCAATTGGTCATATTGTAGCTAGGTGCCCAAAAAATCAAAGCAAGGATGAGAAGAATGGTCATAAGTGCAATGGCAAGAAAGACTTAAAATCATTCAAGGATAAAGGTATGAAAACATGTTTTATGGCTAAGGACTCTAATGATTCTGATAATAGTAAAGATGAGATTGTTTACTTTGCTATGAAAGATGAATCTAATAATGATGAGGAAGATAAGATGGAACTTATCTCTCATGTGAGAAAAAATCATACATGGATTATGGATAGTGGTTGTTCTCATCATATGACTCGTAACAAAAATAAGTTTGAACACTTTGAAGACTATGATCATGGTAGTGTAAGGTTTGGAAATAATGAACCTTGTTGCATAAAAGGAAGAGGCCAAATCTCATTAATCAAAAAACTTGTATGTGATAATTCCTATTGGGTTGAAGGACTAAAACATTATCTATTGATTATGGCATGGCTAATCAATATTGGGTTCAAGGTGGAATTTATGCATGGAAAGGCAAGACTGTTGGATGACAAAGAAAAGTTGATTGGACCAGGCAAACAAATAAAAGGTAACTTGTTTTATGTTAATCTTGGTGAGTGCTCATGTTTTATTGCTCAAGTTGAAGAAATTTGGTTATGGCATAGAAGGTTATGTCATGTGAACTTTGATAACATCGTAAAGATAAGAAAATTCAAGAAAGTAAGAGGCATTCCTAGTATAAAGAAACCTCATGTTGGTCTATGCAAGAATTGTCAAATTAGTAAGATGGGAAAGACTAGCTTTAAAAGCAAAAAAAATAGTCTGAAGATATTTTGAAAATTGTTTATACTGATTTGTGTGGACCTATTGGAATTGAGAGCTATACTAGAGGAAAGTTCTTCATTCTTTTGTTGATGACTATTCTAGAATGATGATGATTATGTATCTAAGAGAGAAGTTAGAAGCATTTGAGAAATTCAAATGGTATTTGGCCATAGTAGAAAATGAAATAGGGAAAAGAATGAAATGCTTAAGATTAGATAGAGGTGGTGAGTTCATGTTCAATGAATTCAATAAACTTTGCATTGAAAGAGGAATCAAAAGATAGGTATTAACCCCTGGTACTCCCAAGAAAAATGGAATAGCTAGAAGGAGGAATAGATCTATCATGGATTGTGCAAAGACTCTAATGATTGAAAAGAACATTGCTATCAAATATTGGAAGCTATCAGCACTACAGTTCACACCTTAAACTAAGTACAATTGAAAAAGGACTCATTCAAAACCCCTTATGAGTTATGGTATGGCTATAAACCTAGTGTAAGTTACTTGAAAGTATTTGGAAGTAAATGTTATATCTTGAAAGAATCTAGAAAAGGAAAATTTGATGTGAAGGGTGATGAAGGTATATTTTTGGGATATTCCTGCAAGAGTAAGGCATATAGATGTTTGAATTTGTCTACTTACAAAATCATATAAAGTGCACATGTGAAAGTTGATGAGTTTGCAAAAAGGACTGAAGAAGAAACCAAAAAGGAACTAGAAGATTATAGAAGATTTTTTTTTATTGAACCTGATACAGTGCCAGATACATCTATCAATTAAGAGACTTCTCCTCCTAAGTCTTCATTAGTCACTGAGTTGCAAGAAGTTCAAACCAAGTCACAGGAACTCAAGTCACATTCTAAAGCTACCGAGTCTGAGCAGCCAGAACCTGAAGTTGAAGTTCAAGAAGATGATAATGCAATTCATTCAAGAGGCAAGGAACCTATATTGGCCAAGTATGTCAGAAGGCATCATGCACCAGATTAGATTATTGGAGACCAATCTGAAGGTACTATGACCATAAGTAAGCTAAAAGGTACTTATTTACTTGTTGATTTTGAACATAAAAATGTCAAAAATGCATTAGAAAATGAAATTTGGATTGAGGCTATGAATGAAGAGATAGAGAAAATAGAGAAGAACAAAACTTGGACTCTTGTACCTAGGCCTAAAGATAAAAATGCGATTGGAACTAAATGGGTATTTGGGAATAAGTTGAATGAAGATGGTAAGGTATCAAGAAACAAAGCTAGATTGGTATGTAAAGGCTACTCTCAAGAAGAAGGAATTGATTATGGAGAGGCTTTTTCTCCTATTGCAAGATTGGAAGGTGTCACGACCCTATTTGCATATGTTGTGCATAAAGGATTTAAGGTATATCAGATGGATGTCAAATCTACATTTCTCAATAGTATTATGGATGAAGAAGTCTACATTGAGCAACCTAAAGGTTTTGTTGATCCAAACAAAAGGGACATGATTTTCAAATTACACAAAGCATTGTATGGTCTAAAACAAGCTCCTAGAGCATGGTATGAGAGATTGCATAGCTACCTTAGTTAGATTGGTTTTTAGAGAACTAATGATAATAGTAGCTTGTATATTAAGGAAGGACCAGATAACAAGATTGTTTTGGTAGAAATATTTGTGGATGATACTTTGTTTATAGGGAATGATGATCTATGCAAAGAATTTTTAGAGAAAATGAACAAAGAATTTGAAATTTCTATGTTTGGTGAGATTAAATTTTTTATTGGTCTTCAGATTCAGTAGAGTAAGAATGGTATCTACATCACTCAATCTAAATACATCAAGGAGATACTCAAGAAGTTTGGTATGGAAGATTCAAAACTAGTTGGAACTCCCATGTGTACTAGACTAAAGCTTACCAAAGATGATGATTCAAATCAGGTAGATCAGACCTTATATAGATCAATGATTGGAAAATTGCAGTATGTAGTTTATACAAGCCTGATATTGCTCTTGTAGTTGGTATAGTGGCAAGATTTTCAGCAAAACCTAGAGAAAATCACATGATGGCAATCAAAAGAATCTTGAGATACTTGAAAGGAACATAAGATTATGGATTGTGGTATAAATTTGGAGGAAATTTAGACTTAAAAGTGTTTACTAATGCTGATTGGGCAAGAAAAATTGATGAAAAAAAGAGTACAAATGGTGGAGTATTCTTTCTTGGGAAAAGGTTGGTATCTTGGACAAGCAAAAAGCAAAATTGCACATCCCAATCTATAACAAAAGTAGAATATGTTGTAGTAGCAGTGAACTATTCTAATATTGTTTGGTTCAAATAGTTGTTGGAAGGCATGAAGGTTGAGATCAAAGAACTAGTTGTTATGTTTTGTGATAATACAAGTGCGATTAACATATCAAAGAATCCAACGATGCATTCCAAAACCAAGCACATTGCAATAAAGTACCACTTTGTTAGAGAATTGGTGCAAGACAAGGAAATCAAAATGGAATATATTCATACAAAAGAGTAGATTGCAAATATATTCACCAAGCCATTACCTAAGGATGTATTCTTGTATCTAAGAGGTAAGTTAGGGGTCATTCCCCTATCTAAAGCTCACTAAAATAAAGTTTTAGTGATGCATCAATAGGAACTAAGTTAAAGATCTATTAGTTGATGTAGCATAGTCATGGAAACATTGCATATGAATCAGTACTTAAGGTACATTGTTACTCATTTGGTATGTGTTGTCTTTGGCATGTGTTGTCAAAGAGGGAGAGTTTATTGTCATATCTTTCTTGAAATTTGAATTTGTTTAAGGGAGAGTTTGTTGTTTGAAGAAGAAGCTATGGAATTCCTTCATAGAGGGAGATTACTACATTAGAGAAATATGTGGCATAAAATTTAAGAGGGAGAAAATTTTCTATCAGAGAAAGACTTGTTTTCAAATTTCATTGTGATATGACATGTTTTGTTGCCATCAATGCCAAAGAGGGAGATTGTTGGATAGAATTGTCTAATTATGTGTTGTGTTTGATGCTACACAAATGTCATATCAGTTGGCAGTCAGTATCTACTGAGCTCAGTTGGTTAGTAAAGAAAATTTTAGAGTCTACCAAGCATTCCTGAAAATTACTCTATGGAAATAGTATCCACCAAGCTCACTTGGGTATCGAAGGAAATTGTGGTAGAATGTAGTATTAACTGAGCTCACATGGTTAATGAAGGAAATTTAGTGCTTACTAAATTCACTCAATCTCCAAAGGATTTTGTAGGATTTGAAGTGTTAACCAAACTTTTGTTGGTTAATACAGGAAATCTTTTTAGGACTGTCAGAACTCTGCCGCCACCTGCCAGTTTACCCTACCGCTCTAGTGCTGCCACTGTCCACTGCTCTAGGTGCCACCTCTGACCTGCCTGCCTCTATGGTTGCTACCTCCACCAAGCCACCACTACCACACCACCATGGCCACTACCCCTACAATGACCCTGTAACCCTACCCACATGGTGTTTTGGGCACCTACCACATGGCATGGGTTCCACATCAACACCTGTCATATGTCAGGTGCCAGATCACCTTTTTTGGGCCCTGCTACCATGTGCCAGTCTTTTTTTGCTGTGATGGTTGGCAGGCCATAAAATTTAAGCTAGTGAAATGCTGACATTAGCATGATGTCAACACTACATTGGCACCCCCTACAAGCCCTTCAGGTCCTTTTTTGACCTACTATTTGTTTTTTGGTCATAACTTGAGCATACAGAGGTCTTTTTTCAATCCAAAAGAAGCACCGAAAAGCTAGTTTTGAGATGAAGACATTGGTGTAGGAGATTTTTAGTTTTGATGTAGTTTGGTTGTCTATTTTGGTAGTCAAAGCTAGATATTCTATTTTTCACTCTGATGGGTATATCTTTAATGTCCCATCTCTACTTTTTGAAAACATTATATTTTTGGAAAGTTGGTTCAGTCCTATTTTCAAAAATGCTATAATTTTCTTTAGATTCTACTCCATACTCTTTCTATCATGTTTTTTTTATTTTTTCACTATGGTGGATATCTTGGGTGTTTTAGGTCTGGGGAACATTTTCATGGCATGGGATCTCTTCTTCTGGGTTGTACTATCTATTGTGTCATCTCTTTGCCCTTTTTAATCATTATTGATATCATTTGTAAGCATTTTTGTGCAAACACACTAAAATAAAGTGCCACTACTTGTTTTTTAGGATCTTTTTCATCATTGTGACTTATTGTACTCACACTACAGTGCCATGGGGGGATAGTTGTTTATGTTTTAGTGCCCTCTTCCTCTGTCAAGTAAGTGTACCTTCCATGACATTAGCCCCATGATGTGTCAATAACATATGCTTTTATAGGTGTTTGTACCTCTTTCTCACTCTCGATGTTCTTTATTCTTTCTATAGGAGAATTTTGGCTCACTTTCTTAATTGCATGTCACTTCACCCTGTCTACATTAGGGGGGGTTTTCTATTATTTCTAATGCTTCCTTGGTTCGATGGAGTGAGCTATATATTTAGTATTTGATCATATGTACAAGGTGATTGTAGTGGTTAGATACCTATGCATTTTGGTGAGATGGATTGTTTACCATATATACACTCTTCTTTTCGTTCCTACTTTAGTTGCAACCTCCTATTTCAGAGGAGGTTCTACAGATCAGTAGTTTTCTTTTGACAGAGTTTGTGGCTTCTTCATGATTTAGTGGTTTTCTTCATGATCACTCTTTGTTCCTTTCATCTAGGGAATTCTCTATTTTGGAGGCTTCTTCAGTCCTTCACTAGTTTTTCAACACTTTTCCCATCTCTTTTTGGAGTAGGGTTTCTCCCATGTGCTTTTCTCTATTTCTCCTCTTTTTAGAGATTTCGTTGTGCTTGGGTACCTCATTAGGCCTTTTTTGCTGAGAACCAAATCTACATTCAGTAGTAGTTTCTAAGTTTTTAGCTACTCCCTAAGTTTATCTTAAGAGGGGGGTGGGTGTTAGAGTAATTAGACATTTTCTAATTAACTTTAGTCTACTCAAGCTAAACTTTATGTATCTAATAATTAATTTCTTTTATTAATTATTATGATACAACCTAGGTTAAATATTCTTCCTTTTTTTAATAATTATCTAGTAATTATTAAATAGATACTCTTCCTATATTTAGTAATCATCTTGTAATTATTAAATACCCTAAAGAGTTTTACATTATTTTTTAGGTTTTCAACTCCTTTATAAGGACAATCTCTTATTGTATGTCTAACAACACATATATTTTCTTTATCTAAGAATACAATTTTCATATTTTTAGACCAAACCCTTTCCTCCTCTTGTCTTTTTCTTCTCTATGACAAGATTTCTACATGTAGGTATTCGAGGGCTTGTGGATTTGATTTGTGTATTTGCTAAAATCCTACAGGAACTACACCCCTAATTTTTAGCATTTTTCAGCAACAAAAAATTATCTTTAAAAATTAGGAAAATACATCAATTATTACTCCAAATAATTACCAAAAATTATAATGTTAAACTTCTTCCATTTCTACACATTTGATTAGTTTACTTAATTTTCAAATTCTTAATAAAAATACCATTTTTATGTCATTTAAGTTGAACAATGATACTTTTGTTAGCCTTTTCCTTTACAAAAAGGTGGCACAAGTTTGTACTTTTACCTACATTTATGTATGTATGTATATACAGAGAGATCCTTTTTAAGTTGCTAAGTGACTTACCTCAAGATCCTCCACAAAAATAATGCAAAGTAGCAAAAATAGATAGAGTTCAAAAGAAATTTTATAAAAACATATCATAGCTGATATTTTTAGAAAGAAACAAGCCATAACCCAATTAAATGAGTCTATTTTCTAGTTAGTTGGGTTGATATATACATATATTTAACTAGGTTATGGCTTCTATAATGGAATGAACCTCATGATTATGGAATTTACACAGAAGCAGACCTTGCTTCTTTAACTCCTTACACTCCACTTTGCATTGAACTTATTCTTCCAGCAGTGAAAATAGCTACTATGAATTCCTGGGAGCTAAGGGACCCTAAACCTATGCTACATTTTATTGAGACATAGGATAATTTACTACCGGCTTCAATATTTAACAACATTCTGGATCATGTAGTGATGTCTCAATTAGAAATAGTAGTAGATACTTGGGATCCTTGCAATACATGCATGGTTATATCATTTGCTTCCATTGTTGGGCTAGTGTATGGAGCCTTTATATCCAACCATTCCTTATAAATTGGGAATGTGCTTCATGTCTGACATTCAAGTGATGCATTTGCATATGCAATTTGTCAACTTGAAAAATTGTATTTGATCCTACTATCTAGGAATAGTTGATTATTCATTTTATTATACCTAATCTAATGATAGTTCTACAAGAATGTTTAATCAACCCAGCTAATCAGCAACTAGACCAATTTAACCAAGTTATGGCTTGGCCATGTGCTATTCCCATTTATCGTATGGTTGCAATGTTGGAGGCAGCATTTTTTATTTGTGCAGGATATGAAGGAAGAGAAGTGGTGTTAGAAAAAATGAAAATTTAATAATGTGAAGTCACCTTGAGGAACTTGTGTATTCTCTCAAAAAACATGTCATCGAAAATGTTCATCATGACCTTTTTTGCTTCTACATGTTTTTACATGGAGACTTCACACACCTAGTGCTCACAAATGTCTATTTAAGAATGTATGTGAACCTATAATGCACTACTATGCAGTGAAATATGTAAAAAGTTATATAATCCTTCATCACACATGGTCTTTCACTTGGTGTGCTCATTCATTAAGTTAAACACCCAAGTTTTCATTTCAAATCATGATTATCTATTTTGGGCTTATGAACTAGTACAACAACCTAGAAAGAGTACCTAAGAAGAGATGGATCTCACATTCATTCATTAATAAAATATAGCATTCATTCATTATCACATGAAATAAAAAACAATTATGAGCATCCATAAAATAATCTCATAATGTCTAGAGATAACATCTAACATTTGTTCATCCTTTAACATTCATTAACAGTAGCGCATAAACACATAACATTCAATAACATGTGAAATAAGGTATTTAAACTTGCCTCAACCAATTATGATTTAATTTTAGAATTTGGTTCTCACAAAAAATCATAAAATGTAAGAACAATTATGCCAAAAAGAGCATAAAAAGATTATTATCATGCACCAATCATGTTTTTTAGCTCTTTTGGCACAATTGTTCTAACATTTTTTTGGCTCAATCTCTAACTAGTCAATACATGTTTTGAAAAATTATTCTTGGACTATGAGTCAAGAAAAAGGGAAATATCAAACTTGAAAAAGATGTACATAAATGCAATTAATTTTTAAACTTCAATTTTATAAACTTACAAAGAAAACCATAGAATTATAAGAAACTATTATGGTTTGTACTATTTGAAAATTATAGTTACAAGTGATAAAGTTATATACCTTTGATCAAGACGGTGCAAATAATGGAAATGAAGTATTGTAGAAGGTACAAGCTCAACTACCCTACCCCACACCCATGTGGATGGCATTGCTAAGTAGAGAACAGTTACATCCATACATACTTACATACATACATGGTTAAGTGCTACGCAACTATGTCCAACGCATCTACACGCTAGTGGCATACTCCACCTACCAGGCTGCCTATATACCTACATCCACAAGATCAAGACCTTTGAACTACTCACTCTAATGAATATGTAGTTTTAGTTTCTAATTTTTTTGATATAGTTGTATTTCTATAACCACTAGTGATTTTTACTCACCTAATATAGCTCTTTGCCATCATGATGGGGACACGACCCAAGAACAGAATGGAACCAACAGAAAAGGGAAAATCATATTAACTGAGAAAATAAGCTAGTACAAATAGTGCAGAGAAAATAATCTTTAAAACATGCCTTAAGGGCTTACAATAGCATAAATCTGGAGATAATTTCTCCTTTCAGTACCTCCTCTCAAACTCCACTCTGAACTTCCTTTTACAATGCCAGAAATCTCCTTAAATAGACCCCAAAGGGTTAAGGACTAGGAGTACATTCTAGAAAGTGCTAGTAGGCATCCACCGACCAAATGGAAGGTTCTAGAAGCTGCATTAGAAGTTGTTGCAAATCTAGAAGAATCCAGAAACGGTAACCGAACTTTTAGGAGGCATAACTTTTGAATCGTAGCTCTGATTGACGAACCGTTTACATTTTTGGAAAGATATTGAAGCGCTCTATAGTCCTATGGATGAGCTTCACTCATCGCCCATTTTAGACCCTTTTCAAGGTCATTTAATGCCCCTAACCTAACTTTGAAGCATTCTTAGGAGGTCTCCAAAACTCAAAAAATTGCAATAACTTTCAAACCGTAGGGCCTATTGACCTGATTCTTTTATTGGAATGCTCTAAATCATGATTACATCCATCTGGCCAATTCACACCTTCTAGTTTACCAAAATGATGGTCCAATTACATGCTCTTATTTTTTCAATATTTTCAAATGCACTGATAGTGGAACTGTGAGAGTTGGAACCTTTATTTGACCCAAATGGGTATCCAAAAATGTAAAGACATGAAACAGAAACTAAGTCTAAGTACATATTTTTGGGTGACACAAGATTGCCCTTATACCTCTGGATGCTCTTGCATCACATCATACACCCACTCGAGAAAATTGGGTAGTTTTCTATAGTTACAATACTATAATACCCTAGTGCAACCTTTGTGTTGTAGTTTATAGTTAATGTAAGGTTGACTTATATATGTCCTTACTCATTCCTTATGTTAGAGAGTATGTGTTTGCATGTCCATCATGCATTGCATGTCTATCAAACTACCATGGTCTACCCAACAATAGATGGCAAACATCCATCGAAATAACATCACAGAGAACTTCATCATGGTAACTCCCAATTTTAAATTTCACTAAACATTGTTCACTTACCAGGACCTTATGATCATCTTTTACCCAAGCAATCCGATAGGGCTGGGGATGTTTCTCCCTCTTGAGCTTTAGCTTAGAGACCATCTCTTCTAATACCAAGTTATCAGTGCTACCACCATCAATGATCACATCATAAAATTTATCCTCACACTTGCATCTGGTACGAAACAAACTCCTCCGTTGTCCTGGTTCAACCTCACCACTTAGTAGGAATCTTTCATTTACCAAGGTCTCTCCTCTTTTTGCATCCTCTGAATGTGATGATTCTACATCCTCATCCATATGAGCAACCCTAGCTTGGCCCTCAGCTCTCCTATCTGTCCTTCCTTGTCATTGAGGGCATTCAAAGGCACGATGACCTTCTTCATTGCAATGGAAATAGGTACCATGGAAGCCTCCTCTTCCTTGTCCATGTCCTCTACCTCTTCCTCTCTGATTTCCAAAGTCTTGATCATGGGAGCGGTTGAAACCTTCATTCCTATGGTTTCTACTAGTACCCACATCTTCATTTTTCTTTTGGGTTTCATTACAGCCTCTAGATGACCTACCACTTCCCCTTTTTCCTTGACCACACCCTCTTTGTCTTCCTTCAAACCTTTTATTCAATTTATCTTCAACTCGTAGGGCAAACTGGTATGCCTCTTCAACGCTGGTCATTCTTACCAGACTTAATTCCTCCTGGATGCTAGGTCACAACCCACTGATATAATGAGCAACCTTCTCCTTATTTTCTTCTACATGCCCAGCTCTAATCAAGAGTCAATAAAATTCCTCTATATATTCTTGGACTGATCTTCCTGCTTTCTTTAACCCATGCATCTTCTTAAACAAATCAAGCTCGTAGTCCACAGGAATGAACTGCTTCTTCAATTTGTCCACCATGCGATCCCATCTTGTGATCTTCTCCTTTCCTCTTCTGTTTCTTTCCAATTGAACCTCTTGCCACCATATTTTGGCATGGCCTTTCAATTTGGCCTTTGCAAACTTAACCCTATCTGGGTCCCTGATATCCTCATACTCAAAGTATTCTTCCAGTTCATTGATCCAATCGATCAACTCATCTGGTTTCAGATTTCCTGAAAATACACCCACTTCAATAGTGGGTCTTTTCCCAAACTTAGTAATGGCCCTAAAAAGCCTTTCCTCTGCATGGTTCAGAACTTCCCAATCAAATTCCTCTTCTAGTCCCATTACTTCTTCTTCATTGTCATCCTCACTGTTGTCACCCACAGCAACATTTGCTCCTCTACGAAGCTCCTCTTGCAATGCCTGCACCTACCTTTGGAGGGATCTAACCTCCTCAGGATTAATAGCTCTGGCCCTTCCACCATGCTCTCTTCATGGATGCATCTTCTTAACTCAAACCGACAACCACACAGTCCTGGTGCAAACTGCCTCACAATCGGCGCTCTGTCTACACACTCAAGAAAATCAGCTCTGATACCACTTGATGGGGACACGACCCAAGAACATAATAGAACCAACAGAAAAGGGAAAATTATATTAACTGAGAAAATAAGCTAGTACAAATAGTGCAAAGAAAATAATCTTCAAAACATGCCCTAAGGGCTTACAATAGCATAAATCTGGAGATAATTTCTCCTTTCAGTACCTCCTCTCAAACTCCACTCCGAACTGCCTTTTACAATGCCAGAAATCTCCTTAAATAGACGCTGAAGGGTTAAGGACTAGGAGTACATTCTAGAAAGTTCTAGTAGGCATCCATCGACCAAATAGAAGGTTCCAGAAGTTGTGTTAGAAGTCGGTACAAACCTAGAAGAATCCAGAAATGGTAATCGAACTTTCGAGAGGCATAACTTTGAACCGTAGCTCCGATTAACAAACTGTTTACATTTTCATAAAGCTCTCGAAGTGCTCTATAGCCCTATGGACCAGTTTCACTCATCCCCCATTTTTTGACCCTTTTCAAGGTCATTTAATGCCCCTAACCTGACTTTGAAGCATTCTTAGGAGGTCTCCAAAACTCAAAAAACTACAATAACTTTCAAACCGTGGGGCCTATTGACCTAATTCTTTTTTTGGAATGCTCTAAATCATGATTACATCCATCTGGCCAATTCACACCTTCTAGTTTACCAAAATGATGGTCCAATTACATGCTCCTATTTTTTTAATATTTTCAAACGCACTGATAGTGGAACTGTGAGAGTTGGAACCTTTATTTGACCCAAATGGGTATCGAAAAATGTAAAGACATCAAACAGAAACTAAGTCTAAGTACATTTTTTTGGGTGACATAGGATTGCCCTTATACCTTTGGATGCTCCTGCATCACATCATACACCCACTCAAGAAAATTGGGTAGTTTTCTATAGTTACAATACTATAATACCCTAGTGCAACCTTTTTGTTGTAGTTTATAGTTAATGTAAGGTTGACTTATATATGTCCTTGCTAACTCCTAATATTGTTATGTTTAAAATCTTGTGACAATAATCAATGGGTATAAATAGACCAGTCGAGTTAATGCTTAAATGCAAAGTTTAGCCTTCTATTTCAAAATACAGGTACACTAGGTACATATAATGTCTTAAAATATAATCCTCATGAGTTAACATATAATGTCTTAAAATATTTAAGGGCTACCTAACTATGTCCAAGGCATTTGCACACTAGAGGCGTACTCTACCTACCAAGTTACCTACATATACATATCCATGGGATCAAGACCCTTGAACTACTCACTCTAATGAATACGTAGTTTTTTTTTCTAATTGTTTTGATGTAGTTGTATTCCTTCAACCACTGGTTATCTTTACTCACCTAATACAACTCTTTGCCATCATACACCCACTCAGGTGAATTAGGCAATTTTCTATAATTACAATATTGTAATACCCTAGTCCAATCTTTGAGTTTTAGTTTATAGTTAATGTAAGGTTAACCTAAATACATCATAACTCACTCCTTATATATTTATTTTTAAAATTTTGTGGCCATGCTACCTATTGAGTGAGTTTTTTTTTTTTTTTTTTTTGTGCCAAGACCTCTTTGTTTATATACATACATACATCTACACATATATATACATATGTATATATATGTATATACATACATACATATATACATATATAGAGATCACAAGGGCGCAACAATAAGATGCAAAGATCACAAGGGCATGATAATGAAATGCAACGACCACAAGGGCATGGCAATGAAATCCTAGATCTCCACTAATCTCCACAATCCACAAGACCTATATCTATCTATATATATATATATATATATATATATATATATATATATATATATATATATATATACATATATATATATATATATACATATATATATGTATATATATATACATATATATATATGTATATATATATATATATAGCATACATATATATATATAGCATACATATATATATATATATAGCATACATATATATATATATATAGCATACATATATATATATAGCATACATATATATATATGCATACATATATATATGCATACATATATATATGTATATATATATATGCATACATACATATATATATATATATATATATATATATATACACATACACATACATACATACATGCATACATCTGCATATGCAATTTTATCACCTTGGAAAACTATTTTTGATCCTACTAGTTAGGAACATCTGATTGTTCATTTTATTGTACCTAATCTAATAACATTTCTACAAGAATTTTTGATCAACCCAGCTAATCAACAACTAGACCAATTTAACTAGGTTAGGACTCCTTTCTTTCTAAAAATATCTACTATGATATATTTTTCTAGAATTTCTTGTCCATTTTTCCTATTCTGCATTATTTTTGTTTAGGATCTTGAGCTAAGTCACTTAGCACGGGTTAAGTGAGTTTTATTGTTTTATTATTTGGATTCTAGAATGTGGGCTTTTTTTTATCATTGGCTTTGTTCAAGTCCTGATTTTAGTGAAGTGGCAAAGTGGTTTTTAGGGTGGAAAGGACCATATAATGAAGAGGAAACATGACAACTTGAATGTTGAAATTCTGAAATGAAAGCTATCGAGGATCAAACACCTAGGGAAAAGTTACAACACAATGTAAAGTGGATTTTAGATATAAACCCAAAAAAAAAAAAAACATGACATATCATAACCCATTTATTTTGATTGTGGAGAGTTGCATGCAAAAGAGGGTGGAGAGCTATGAACGAGGGTGGAGAGCTCTAAATGTTGGTGGAGATTCCATTAGCATGCCCTTGTGATCATTTCATTTCAATTCTATGTCTTTTTTATCTTTGCATTTCATTGTTGTGCGCTTGGTAGAGATCAATGCAGATCTAAGATTTTGTTGTTGTGCCCTTGTAATCTTTTTATTTTTTTGTCATGCCCTTGCTCTATGATTTCATTTGCATTTCATGCCCTTTTTATCTTTGTGCCCTTTGTAACACTACAACATTTTGGGTCAAATTGTGATGGCAAAATGTGATAGTAATGTAATTTGTTGTGTTTGGTCCCAAATGTAGTAGTGTTTGCTCTGCGATTTTCTACAATGGGAGAAGAGGTACCTATGTAAATGTTCTTTTATTTTCCTTCTAAACATGTATCTCTTTATATATCCCCTAGCAAGTGATTAGAGAATCTTCTCTTTATGTATATGTATGTGTATATATACATAGAGACACATGTGTGTGTGTCTGTGTATGTATGTATGTATATATAGAGAAGCTTCTCTTTATGTATGTATACGTATATATATACGTACATACACACAAATATGTATGTTTATGTATGTATGCATGTATATATACAAAGATCTCTCTATTTATATGCATACACATGATCAAATTTTTTATAATAGTTGAGAGGGAGGGTGAATCAATTATCCAAGGTCCAGATGTACAAATAAAACTTTTCAATGCTTAGTCATCTGATATCCATAAAAGCTTATTATGCATGCATCCATTAGATCATACAATAATTAAATTTTTTAGGTTACTATCCTAGGTCAAAACAACTTTGCATAAATGTAAACATGAAATATAACAGATTCAATAACACATTTGACACAAGAATTTTACATGGAAACCCAATTTGGGAAAAACCACCCATAACATGCTACTAATTCTCACTCTTTTGAAGTGATGTGATGTGAAAATCCAACCCTGTTAAAGGTTAAAATACACACTATTAAATGTGACTTAGTTAAAGGATTCCAATCACTTGATTAGGATTGAACCTTGTTCAAGGACTTTAAATCATTCACTTGGAATGTCACTTAGTTAAAGGATTTACAAATGATTGTTAGGTCAACCTTAATCCAAAGAATTTTCCCTAGACTAATATAATGATTAGAAAGTAACAGTAAGGCTTGTACTAATAACAAATTACAACTCACTTGCAAATTACAAATCTCTATTTCAATCCTTCATTCTGCTTGGCTTTCACACACTTCAAATCCTAGACTCCATGTCTTCCTTAGGTTCTCACACATGACAACCTTTCCTTCTAGCCATCTCTCTCTATAAATAAAGATTTAAGATCTTTTTCGACTTCACCAAAATCATCCATTTTAGGGTTAGGTAGGATTAGGTAGGGTACAATGAATCTACCTATTAGTGTTTGAAAACTACTAGGATAACTAAAACCCAATATTAGAATACAGAAGAAAAACTTGAATCTAAGGGTTAGCTACTTCCTATATTCAACTGAAACTCCTTCAGATCTGGACCAACATTGATAAAATCACAAGGATTTTCTAGACTTTGAGTTCTGCAAGGCCTAGGCGGGTGCACCCTAGGGATGGAATGACTATATACTTGATATTTTCTTCACAATTCACTCACTAATATTCTTTTCTTCAAATTTTTCCACTATAGCAAAAATGGTCACAATTCTTCTTAGATTTGCAAGTAATTCTTAATTATAGCAACTAATTATAACACACAGAAGACTATTGCAAATAAGTGTTGACCAACAGTTTCTTTCTTAATATAGAAAAGTAAAATTTGATTAATATTTATGCTTTGTGAAACCATATGAATTCTTCAATATGAATTTGAAATGTTAAACAATGCCTTATCCATTGTCACACAAATTCTACCTAGGAAAACTTTGACCTAATTAATTGCCTTACAATTAATTTTATCAGTAGTTAACCCTAAAACCCATTCTCATGAATATCCTTCTTATATGACTAGAAATCCTATCAATTTATTGAAGAACTTACTTAATTCCTTGAATTAAAAGAAACAACAAATTGATATATAACCTATCCTAGTTGCATTAAATTGTATGAACCTTTCTCATTTAATCCCAGCATAACCAGCACATAAAAATGGAGATAGAATTTAGAGAGAATTAGAAAAATTTCTTTTGTATTAATCTTACTTGAAAAAAATAAATTTACTGGTATAACAAATGAATAACTCAAAATATGACAAACTATCATTCAATGTTCACTTGTATTCTCAGATTGGCAAATGAATATATCACAAAAGTTGACACCAAAACCAACTGACTAGACTAACTACAAATAGCATAACTCTAAAAATTACACAAAATTTAGACCGTCCTCTAGCCTTGGAAACTCACTTATATAATGTGAGATGCAACAATCTATGGGCATAGAGGGAAAATGATAGTTGTCCTTAGGAAAAAAATATTTACAAAAGGACAAAAGTTGTCACTATCTCCAAAAGACAAAACTTTGGCACTTCCTTCTATATCTTCAACATAATGTCTTTATCATTCATCTTCTCATGGTGAGACCAATTCTATTGTAATAGTTTCTTGCTGATCTTCTATATCTATTGATTAGCTCTATTGCATTTTTTGTTCTTCCATTTGTGGGAACGCTTGGTTTGCACTTGATCTGTCAGGCTTTGTGACTTGAATATTTATTACAATTTTTTATCGCCTACCATGTCATCAATTTGGGCTACCATATCCATCATTACAATTGGTTGATCTTCATTTATTAGTTCTATTTGAACTAACACATCAACTAATGGCACCTTTTTTGCAACCACTCCTTTGTCTACACTTTTTGCTTCAACTATTTCTTGCAATATATGTATTGTTGGTGAGTAATAAATTACTCACTTGTCAAAAAGTATATCACCAAGACAATTGAAATTCAATATTTACTGCTCTTTTCTTAAGACACTTCTTCCTATCTTTCTTAGTTCTTGAAAATATTGTTTAAAAGAATTAAAAAATAATTGTACTTGTACTACCTCCTCTGTAATTCTGGCAAACCAAATACACTTTCCATCATTCACAATTATATTAAGCCTGATGCTCACCAATTCGTTTAATTCTTTAGTCCATTTCTCATTTTCCCTTATCTGGCCTATAGTTTTAATCACATGTGGAAAAAGATCAAGATTCTTACCCAAGTATTTAATGAAACAATTATTTATCTATCTTTGCAATAATTTTCTTTTGTGATCAAATTTCAAAAGATCAGTAATCTGGTCAAAAGTTTTTCAACTCTTTCACTAGAAAAATCAATCACATGACAATAAAAAGTAGTGATGAGTTCTTCCCTGCTAATCCAATTACCCAAAATTGGCCTTAAATATGCCTCATTATTCACCAACTCATTCCATATCTCTACCAATTTTGATAATTCTAAGTAAAAAGAGGGCCAACCAACTTTTGGTGTTTTGAAACGTTATAGGTTTCAAATTACCCCGATATGAAAATGGTACATCTAGGGGCATCTAACTCCCATCATTAACATATCATTTTAGACACTGGTCCAACTATAAGGCTGCTACATCTACTTCAAGCTTTGCAAAACCTAGGTTGGTGGACCTTAGATTCAATTAATATGGTACCAATGCAAAAACATATTCCTGAATCTATTAAGCAGATTTGACCCTTATTTATCCTAATGACTCATGCAATAACATAGATCTGTGGTAGCTAAATGTAGGATAATGAAATTCATAAGCTGAGTGAGGGCATTCTATTGTGGCTCTTCAACATGAAAGGGAAAAGCATTTGAAAAATAATGTTGAATTTAGCAGAACTCCAAATATGCAACAATAGGAACGCATTGATCCTATAACTGATTAGTGCCTAATCTATTGGGAAATTCCATGAATCTAATGCATGCATCTATGATATCAATGATATATTTCATACACCAAGACATCAAATCTATCCTATTACTTTTTGAATCAGACATCAGTATTCATCTAGATTTCATTCTCATGAAATATCCTTCTCAAATAGGCAGCAACCTTGTCAAACACATCAAGCATTTACTTGGCCCTTTATTCCAATAGCAAAATACATCAGACATACAACCTTAAGGGGATGAAAATGGGTCTCAGTTCTTTTCCCCTAGACCACATAAGACTATAGATTACTAAGATAGGAGATGAGAATCAGAATGAAACTAAAGGAAATCTTGCTCATTTGTATTCATTTCCTTGAAACAATACATTCAAATGCATGAAATCAAAACATAGAAACGCCTAATAGATTTGAACTTTATCTATTCTCTTCATTGTTTTTGTTCATACAAGAGAAATGTTGAAGGAAATTGGTGTCATAGTAATGAGAACATATCAAAATACTGGAACCAATGGTCTCATAGTGCAAAAATTGGAACCCCTAATGGTATCACAATAATGAAACTTTTTCTTCCCAAAAACTAGAACCATTACAATGAGAAAGAAAGAGAATGATATGGAGGAAGGAATTCCCTGATCTGATCTGAAGACAACATGTGTCCACTTGAAATTCCCTCTCCTAGCAATGAAAAGAATCTCTCTAATCTCTCTTTGCAACTGTATTTCAAATCCTTGATGATTTTGCCTCCCAAAAGCATAAAGTGATTCAAAAACTTGATGGAAAAATAACTACTTTTGATTTCAAATCTCCAATCAGGGTAAAGGCAAAAATTAGTTAAATGGCCTCTAGAATGCAGTATAATCTTTTCAAAATTGTTTTTTCCACATTCAGGCTTTAATAGTCTTTTATATCTACCTCCTAGCTGATTTTAATGCTCCATGATGAAAATTTTGCATTCTATTGAGAATGCCCTGGAAAGCACAAATTTTCTTATAACTCGAATCGATGAATACTTGTGTAAACATTGACCTCAGAAATGGATAGCTCATCTCTTCCCAGTTTTGACGGTATATTGGAGTGTATATTTTGAGCAAAAAACATGCTTGTGGCAGCAATTTGAAGTTTTAGGCTCTAGCTATGGCCTTGCACATTAAAAAGAATGAAATTGAAAATTTTATAAAATTTCATAGTTTAAACTGTAGAAATTCATTTATTTTTTGAAACCAAATCTTTCAATCCTAGATTGAATGTACAAACAGGGGATATTATTTTAAATTTGAAAACTCTTTTATGTCCCCTCAACCTCTCCAAAGGCACTACATGTCATCATGTTACTGGTCCTTTGACTACTACAGGTCTCACACATCTTTCTCAACTCCTCACCAGATTTTCAATTTTTTGGGCTAGATTTTTTATTTCCTGGGCTGTCACCATCTCGCTATAGGTGAGACCATCTCATTTTCTGATGGCAACATGGAAACCACCAGAATCCTTCAATTTCCCAGTGACATCCTTAACTTTTCCAGTAAACCTAAAATGTCCCTTTACTAATTTTATATGATATTTCAAGCCTCTAATCAGATCTTTAAAATCAAACAACCAATATTTCAAAGATCCACCAATTTCTCAATAAACCCCAAATCGGGTATGCCCGAAATAGTGCCAAAAACTTCACAACTTCACATATTATTAATAAATCTGAAAGTGGACATTTTTATAGAAATTTCAGCAGCATAAAATCTTACAAAATGACACTTCTAGATCTATATAACATTTACAGAACAGCTCCCAAATGGAGGATAAAAACAATGTTCATCGGGCTCCCGAAAACAACACAGAATAGCTCAGAAACATCACAAAAACACTAATAATCTATCATAGAAGTATAATCACAACCAAATACATATATTCAGCTCTATTTTAACATCTAAAAGTTTTAAATACAGAAGCAACCCAAACTGATATGAAATACTCAACCGGAAACACCAAACTCTTACAAAAAACACACCCGAAAACCCACAAATCTGCATTGTTCAGCACAAAGGAAAACTCTGCATGAGCATGCACATGGAATGGCTTTAAACTCCCATCCTTAGCCTTCCTAAAAACCTATAAACTCTCATTCTTGGGTCTCCTTCTCCACAAGTTTGGCAACCTCTGAAGAACAACAAAGAAATGAGCAAAATCAAGTTCTGGAATCAGCTCAAAATGCCTCCAAACCCCTTAAAAGAGGGCATAATCCTAACTCACATCCAAGAGGGGTTAATAAAACATATTTTAATAATAATTTTCATTTATTAGTCCATTAGCTTCCAAATATTATCCCCTTTTTTTGAAACTTCACCTTTTTGGGCCTGCCTGCCTTAGAAAAGATTATTATTTTTAATTATTTGAAAAGGGGACATGACAGAACCTTCCTTTTCCGATGAACCTTCCTTTCCGATGAAAGGAGGCAATTCTTTTGTTATATTTCTTTTATCGTGTTCTTTTCTTGTCTTTCATGGTTATTTTCTATCCAAGTTTTGAGGACTTTTACTAAAATAGAGGATTTTTGCCACAATTTCTTAAGATAACACGTTTCAGTTTAAGTTATTGTATTGTTCTCTACTAGTAATGGTGTCAAGTTCTCTTTGCTCACAATGATTAATAACATGTATTGTGCTTTGTAGACTTATGATGTTAATAAAGATGTAAAGCATGGGTGTAATAGCCTTGTAGATTAGGCTTTGGTCATTATTGAAGAAATTATTTTGTCAAATAGATATAAGTAACCATTGTAGCTCATAGTTTGAGATCACCACACATAACTTAATGTTGATATCAATATGTTTTAATAGTTGGAGAAGCCTTGTGTTAACTAGATATTGCATTAATATTGGTACAAAGTAGTACTGAGACTTTCTTGTATTGAAATGATAAGCTAATTATAATCCAGATTCTTAGTCAAGGCAGAGGATGGATATGATCTCTAGGACTTAATACTCAGGATTGTTGATATTGTGAAAGTAGAACTACATTGATGATCATCGGATATCTTAAGGTTGAACTGAAAGCTAGAAGTAGGTTGTCTTTTATTGATTATTGACTCCTATTACATCTATTAATTGAGGTTCCCAACCAAGGACATGAAACAACCACCATGCTTCCAATCAAGGCTTGAAATCTGTTGGACAAGAATTGTTGATTGGGTTTCTCAATTTGCTGACTGTATTGGTGATTGTTTTATGCTGCTTAGAAGCTAGTAGATGAAGTTATCTAGCAAGTGGAGAGTTATCACTTACTGGCCTTATTTAATAATGTTCTATTCTTTTATTATGTTTACTATTGATTGTCAATCTATGTTGACCGTATATAAGTTTGATCTCAAATGATGATATGTACTAAATGCTGAGTGTCTGTGCTGAGTGCTCCAAAACCATCCATTTCATGCCTTCATCTGTACGTGCAATGTCTTTCTAGTTTCTTTCTACTCGCACGTCCATTTCATTTTATATGGTCATCTGAAAATTGTGTCACTCTAAGCTCTCAACTATTTCCTCTTTATTGATCAATCACCCAGTACAATTCTAAAGTGCTTTGCTCATTACTAATGCCATACCTTATTATTGATAACATTTAACTTTTAAGTCTTGTTAAAGGTTTTTCGGTAGACTATGTTTCACTCCAATTTAATGCATTGTCCCAAGGAGATATCAATAAACATCAAATAATGCATGGTAATTATGAATTACACTAGTCTATATGGGATTGATGCTTAATTAGGAAGGGCATACCTTAGTGCTGATCACATTTTAGTTTTGTTGAGGTTTTACAGTAGACTGTTTGATTCACATTTAACGCATTGCCTTATGGAGATCTGAATCAAGGTGAAATTATGCATGCAAAAAATGAATTATACTAGTCCATAGGGGATTGATGCATAATTCATCTCTTGCAAGCCCAATATGAGTTATAGATTTGCATGAGAATTAAAGGTGTTCTAGCATTTTGAGGTGTTGGGCCTCAGTATAATACATTAGTTTCAGCTTGAGAACAATGTTGTGCAAGTTTCAACAATTTTCTTAATAAGGTTTCTAGGATTCTAAGATAGGTTAAGGATGAGTCTAGTATGGATATTAGGAAACTAGGTGAAAGAATTTAATAATGAGAAAAGGGCTTTAATGTTTAATAAGCCAATTTATGTTTTAAGTTCAAATTTTCAAACATATAATGGTCATTTAGATTTTGGAGGGAAGTATTAGTTTTAGACATGAACCTTTCAACCCAATGATAGTTGGTTGAATTGGTTATATTTTGAAGTCTTATATATGTAAGAGGGAGCCACTATTATAGATATACAAGAGGGAGTCAGGTGTACGGACTGGTGTAATACCATAAGCAATAAAACTTCAATTTCTATATATTTCCTTGATCCTTTGGAGTCTCAAATCAATTTGGTTTTCTTTATTAATGCATTGATAGGAGTTATTAACCATCCACATTTCTAATTGATGTTTTCCACATTGTGTTAAACTTGATGTCACACCAGTTGCAGAACCAGTGACTTCTTTTAACTATTTACTTGCTGCAATAGAATTTAAGAATAATGGAAATCATTCCATGAGTATGGGAGCTTGATATTCATGGAATGACCAGAATTGACATGTATTATAAGTTACTAACTAGACACATGCAGGATTAAACAAGATAGGAGTGATCTCAGTTAAACAACAGCATGACAATGCATTAAAAATGCATGATCGGTTATAGCAGTAGACATTCTACCTGAACAAGGGGTCTATTTGATGATTGGACACATTGAAAAATGTTCATTTGAAGGTGAATCCATTGTTAATTGGGATTGGAATTGTGTGTAATTAGGGGATTGAGGAAGCCCTAGTTCAAGGGTTTGGGAGTGCTAGTTTGGGGGTTTTGATGTTGCAAGGTATTAGAGAGCAATTCCATTTGGGATTAAGCAATTGAAGAGGTAATAAGTCACTATCCAGGATTTGGGGTTGATTGGATGTCATTTGATGATACTTCCTTTGAAAAAGTAGTCATTTTTATGCATTAAAATAGGGTACCAGTCAAGGGTAGTTGTGCTAATCCAAAACAAACATAAGGAAATCCATGATATGTTATAATACACCAAATAGGGCATTAGTGAGCATCATTACATTGTCACATATCTTGGGAAAATCCAAAGTCATCCCCATTTCAAGTATGCAGCAAGCCTAAAGGGCAGAGAATTAGACTGTTGGAACAATTTGAGAGAGTGTTGTATTGGGGTATTGAAATTGTGTTGGAGCCTTAGAATCCTTGTGGTCAAATGTTTTAAAGTTTATGAAGCCAAATCCTTCATTTAGGGAGCCTTGAAGATAGTCTTAACAAACCAGATCCTTGAAGTACTGAGATGGTATCTTCTAAATGATTTCCTTTAAGTGAGGAGTACCATTGTATGGGACATGTCTCATGTCCCTTCATTTCCTTTGCTAATTGCACCTTTCTGTTACAAGTTTTCTAACAATAAGATCAGTTAGTATAACATTTTTTAATAATAAAGATTGCATCCCTTCATTAACATTTCTAGACGCACCTTTTCCTTGTTAGATTTGCATCCTTTCATTCAATAATTAATCAGCCTTTAGTTATTTATTATAATATTCTCCTTATTGGATGCCAATAATAATAATCTCACTAGTCAGTGTGCATGAGCTAGTATAATAATATGGTTCATTGGTTCAATAGATCTCAAAGTTTGTCATTTTTTCACTTAATCATTATCATAACATAATTATTGTTCCTCCATATTGGTATCAATTATGAGTGTTGTATGCTTATTATTGCTCAGTCATATGTTGATTGATGTCCTCTTGATTATTTATATTTATTGATACAGCTTCTCTTGATTTGTGTATCATCTTGTTACATAGTAATCATTGACCATCATTGGATATACATATGATCATTGATTAATTATCACTTGGTTTTTGGTCTTCATAGTAGCTATCATACTTATCAACACTTGGGAACCAGAATACCCATTACAGATTCCTCATTTTCTATTCTGTATCACTCCATATTGTTTAGTAATCGGTTCATTAACCAAATCATTTCTTCTCATGATGTTGATGTGTATTGACTGCTCTTCAACTTCTTCCATGTATGATGCAGATTGATATCTTAGTTACTAGTGGAAATAGTTCTAAATGACAATTTATCCATAGTTATGAGTACTTTCCTTCATCTAGGAATGATTTCTCAATACTAGATGTCATGTTGAAGATCCTTCGCCATTTGATCATGGATAATCTTGTGGTTGTTATTGCTTTACAGTTTACCCATACAACATAGAGTGTCTGATTGCTTTTGCTCCAATTGTATTCCTAATTATGTATTTCATTCTATCCTCCATAATGAGACAATTGATTGATTAAACAGTTGTATATATATTATCTATTATGCATAAGTATCATAATGGAAAGAATAACAACATATAAATAAATATCAGCAATAATATGTTAACTGCTTACTAGATAAAAAGTCAACAAGATCAGAGTTCCATGCATTATAGTCTCTCCCTTGATTGATTGCTTTAGTTCTTTTCTTTGATGTTGTGACATGATTTGGTTAATATTTGAATGATTGATATTAGACTAATTGAATTGATGTATGAACTGATTGTTGTTCTATTTGCTTGATTCCCAATTGATGTTTGATGGATGATTGAATTATTTACTCTAATTTGATAATTGGATATATTAGTGAATGAAGAATGAATAAATGGGAATTCGTGTAGTGATGAGTGATGATTGAGTGAGTGCACTTATCCTTAATACTTTATTGGTGAAAGGGTCACCACTATTAATGATAATTGAGTCACCACTTTTCATTGTTGCCCTTGAAAAATAATATATTATCACCCCAAACTGGTCTGACTTTTGATCCTCCTCATACAAAACATATTATTGATGTATTAAGAAGTGAAGTTACACACATTCAATCCTCTAGGTTCTCTAAGAGGCCTATTGTAGACTGATTTGACAAACATCATACCATTTCAAATTATACAGCACAGCTGGCGCTTACATCAAAAATTAAAAATAATGAGTCGGTTGTAGTTTGCATGATATATCGAAATTAGAGTAGGATTCATCCTTCTATTGCTTTTGCAGATCCTTCTCTTCCACCTGGTCACCTATGCCAACATTTCGCTTTGCCTCCTCCACTAGCTAATAAGAAAAGAACAGGGCCTCACTATAAGTTGTCACTACCATTAGCATTGAAAAACATGTTCAATGAATTAGATATATTCAATGTATTCTAAGCTTAAGAAAAGAAAACATTTTTTCATCAACTTTTATCTGATTGAATTGGCATAGACTTCCAATCTTACTTGTTGGATGCTTCTTATGACATTTTTCTTATAGCATGCCCAGTTTTTTATCTGCCTATTGAGGAGGCAGCAAAGCCTATGCCTGCTATTCCTTCTACTACCCTTGTTAAGAAATTGACATATGTTACCAAAGTGGCATCTTTTGTGCCAACACAAGGCAATAGTGGTTCTTATTTTGGTGGTTATCCAACATTAAAGTAGAGAGATGATTATTTTAATGTGTAGGTGTCTATGCATGTGCATTGGGGGTCAGTTTCTATTTTATACTTGGTATTTGACAAGTGATGTTTTTCAAGTATTTGCATTAGCATGTAATGGAAAATTTTTACATACCAAATTTGAGACATATTACTAAAGTCATTGGAATGATAGATATGAATCTTTTTCCATTGATAATATTTTCAGTTTTGTGAAAGGATCTACACCAGGTAATGCAACTAGGTTCAACTTTGAGAGAGAAGATATTATTGATATGTGTTAGAGTAATTATTTGTTCTAACTTATTAATTAAATCACTTTGATTTAATTAATTAAGTTGCCTATTACTCTAGTTTTCTTAAGCTATCTTGTAGGTGTATATAATTAATATTTTATTAATTATATTGTGCAACCCTAGCTTTTTTAGGCTTTAGTTTCCCTTTTCGGGTTTCGTGATTCCTTTATAAGGATTCACCTCTTTGTATTTTAAACATTCACTTATTGGATTATATGTGATATTGCTCTTTGCATGTCCATAAGATGGATCTGGCTTTTTGGCCTCCTTGATTTTTCCTTGCCTCTGTTCTTTGCTTCATCCATGTGACAGGGTTATGCATGCAGGTGTTCTAGGGAGATTAGTTTTTCACCTAATCTAACATGGTATCAGAGCTTTTCTATGTGCAAGAGTAGATTTTAGTTTCCTTATTTGAGAGATTCGGGCGGGGGGGAAATAAACTTTATTGTAGTTTTTTGAAAAATGAAGTATGCTCTTCTCTTGCATCTTTGGATGATCCTGAGAATCAAAAAAGTTTTGACAAAAACAGTTTTTCTCTAGGGTTTCAATCTCAAATCTAACAAGCAACTTGCATATTTGGAGTTTTCAATCAGTTTTGCAGGTTCCAACATGCCATTGATGGACTTAAGAAGTTGATCCAGCATTTGCATGTCATATTTTGGTTGCTGGGGCCGTTTTTTGATTTTTGGAGCCATTTTTTTCTGTTAAAGGCGTCTGATTTACACTATAGCAACATTTTTTGTTCATCAGCAAGAAAAATGCTTTCTGGGTTTTGTTCAAAGCCCTGAAAAACCATCTGGGTATCTTTTAGATTTTGCACGCAAGCTGTATATTTTTTAGAATCGAGCATGCAAAGCTACAGCCATACCCCTCTCTATTGGCAGCCACAGATTTGAATGCAGTTTTCAAATGTCTCATTTTTGCTCATACCGACTCTGATTTTGATGATTCTTATTATGAACTTGGCTATTTTTTTGTGCTCTATCCACTAGTGGAGTTATTTTTTGATTTTCATGCATGAATTCTTCAGAAATTGCAAATTCTCAGTCGTGACTGTGCACAGTTCTCGTTTTGGAAACTTCGGAGGATCATAACTTTCTCATACGACCTCGTATTGAGGCAATTCTTTTTTTGAAAGTGCATAATTTTTTGAGTAGATCGCAGTGGTACTATATGTTTCCTTGATTATTGTGCCCAAGTTTAACTTTTAGCATATGCTCTTCATGAGGAGGCCCTGTCGGTTTTTATTCTGTAACTTGAGCATACGAACGTATTTTTTTGATCCAAAAAATGCATCAAAAAGTTGGTTCTGAGATGGAGATAATGGTACAAGTGTTTTTGATTTTTACTAGAGTCTGGTTGCCTATTTTGGCAGTCAAAGCTAGATGTTCTATTTTTCCTTCTGGGAGCCATATCTCGCTCATTCAGACTCTTTTCTAGGCTTGCCAGATATCATTGGAAAGATGGTTCTATGAGTTATTCAGTTACAGAGATCTTTTATCCAGATTCTACTCTAGGTTCTTTCTCCTCTGAGTTTTGCACTTTCACACTCTGGTGGATTACTTGGATTCTACATGTCCTGGAATCTCTTCTTCTGTTCTTTTGGCTCACTCTTCTTTCTGACTTCTGAGCATTGTATGCTTCTATTCTATTGCATTCCTCTTTCTATAAATGCACTGAGATAAAGTGCCTACTTTTGCATATCTAGGATCTTGTACACCTTGTGTTTGTCTGTACTCGCACTTAGTTATAAAGTGCCATGGGGGGTTATGATGTTTTGCCATTTTGTGTTCATCCACCTTTGTCAAGTGAATTTTTCTTCCACGACATTAGCCCATGCAGTGTGTCGGTGACACCGCCCTTTATCATGTGCTTGTACTTCTATTGCACTATTGGTGTTCCCGATTCTTCTTCTTGCAGATGTTTTTGGCATTGCATTTTAGTGTTCCTGTCACCCCTCTCCCTGTTCAACATTATGGGGGGGTTCACTTGTTGTTCTATGCTTCTTTGGTTGATGGTTCATGCCTTCTATTTCTATGGAGGTTCTACAGATCAGCATTTTGACAGAGTTTGCAGCTTCATGCTTCAGAGATGCTTCATGCTCTTTTTTGTTCCTCTCTTTGGGACATTTCCTAGATTGGAGGCTTAGTTTCCTTCATCTAGTTCTTTTTCTTGTATTGGGTACCTGATCAGGCCTTGTTGTCGGGACCCATTTCTACATCCACCTAAGCTTCGCTTATGGGGGGCTGTTAGTGTAGTTTTTTTATTTTTCCTATTTTGCTAGGTTTTTCCTACACTTTTAATAATCTCACTTAGGTTAATAAAGCATGTCTTATTAGGTGAATGGTTGTGAGGTGTCACCTTCCTACATGTGAGCATCCATTAGCTATCTTAGGAAGATACTTTGCTATCTTTAGTCTGATAGATGGTTGCTCCTCATTGGTTGGTGTTGCCACCTCCTCCTTCTTCCTAGCCTATATAAGCATGCTACCTAGCTTGTATTTGTATCTCTTATTTTTGCATCCTCTTAATGCTATTTTGCTTCCAGCATTTGCATTACTCTCTTGGAGACTAACTCTATGATGCTATTTTGATTTTGTATCATTTTCATTCATAGTTTAGATATTTACTCTTTGCACTAGTTTTCTAGGTTATTAATCTTTTCAGATTCTTACATGGTATCAGAGCAAGGTTTTTGCTCGTTGTTCGTGGTTTGTTGAAGCACTTCAGAAGCTATGTTTTTCAGAGCAGTGGGAAGCCATACGGATAACTTTTTTGCACTTATTGCAAAAAAGAAAAAAAATTTGGGGCACTTTGGGCTCAAACGGATGCTTCCATTGGATCCGGAAGGCCATTTGCAGTCAAAGTCCATATAAAATTTGTCCTTTTTGGACACCGTTGGTCTGGGAGGCAAAAAAATTTGTCCGACAGGGCCGTACAGCCCCCTGCATGTAGTACGAGGCGTCAAAATAAAAAAATGCAAAAAAAATTACACTGCGGTGTTTTTTTAGCCACGACGGTTAATAACCACAGTGGAGCCGCTAGCGGTCACCGCTGACGGCCACCGCTAGCAGTTACTGCTGGCGGTCCGCCAGCGGCCGCCGTCGCAGCTCCGCCCCGCGGCAGCTCTCCTCCCTCCCACCGCCCGACCACCGCTCCACCAGCGGTGGTGATTTTTTTTTAGAGTTTTTTGTTTTTTAATTATTATTTTTATTAAAAAAAATAATTTTGCATTTTCAGAGGCCCTGGAGGTTTTTTCTCCGTAACTTGAGCATATGGACGTATTTTTTCAATCCGAAAAATGCGCCAAAAAGCTAGTTCCAAGACGGAGATGCTCGTATAGGTTTTTTTGGGTTTTGATGCAGTTTGGTTGCCTATTTTGGTAGTCAAAGCTGGATGTTCTATTTTGTACTCCGGGAGGCATATCTCAAGCATCCAATCTCCGATTTTGGACTTCTTTATATCCCTGGAAAGCTCTTTCTGTGCTCTTTCTAGTGATGCTAGTTTTTGTTCTAGATTTTTTCCCAGACACATCTTATTCAGTCTTTTGCATTTTAGCATTCTGGTGGATATTCTGTTTGTTTTAGGTCTGAAGATCAATTTTGTTGCTTCAATTGCTTCGTTTTGGGCTCTACCTTCTGTTGTTTCAGCCTTATGTTTTTTTTTTATCATTGTTGATATTCATTGTAAGCATCTTTATGCAACGCACTGAGATAAAGTGCCACTCTTGCATTTTGGGATCCTTTTCATCATTGTGATTCGTTGTACTCGCACTATTTTATAAAGTGCCATGGGGGGGATAGTTGTTTGTTGCTTATAGGCCCTCTTTCTCTAATTCCTCATGCAGTGTTGATGAAACGTGCCTTTATTGGTGTTTTGTACCTCACTCTCGATGTGTTTGGCTCCTGTGTTGTAGGAGATTCTTGGCCCATCTTTTCAGCTGCCTGTCACCTCACCTGCCTTAAGGGGAGGCTATATTGTTGTTCTATGCTTCTTTGGTTGATGGTTTGTGCCTTCTATTTCCATGGAAGTTCCTTTGGTTGATGGTTCGTGCCTTTTATTTCCATGGAGGTTCTGCAAATCAACATTTTGACAGAGTTTTGCAGTTCTTCATGCTTCAATGATTCTCTTCTGATCTCTTTGTTACTTCTTCTGGAACATTCTTTTCTATCTCTTTTTGGAGTAGGGTTTTTCACATGTGGTTTTCTCTATTTCTCCTCTTTATAGAGATTTTGTTGTGATTGGGTACCTGATCAGGCCTTGTTGCCGGGACCCAATTCTCTTTCATAGCTGTGCTAGGTTAGCTTCCTCCCAAGCTTCGCTTAAGGGGGGGTGTTAGAGTAATTATTTGTTCTAACTTATTAATTAAATCACTTTGATTTAATTAATTAAGTTGCCTATTACTCTAGTTTTCTTAAGCTATCTTGTAGGTGCATATAATTAATATTTTATTAATTATATTGTGCAACCCTAGCTTTTTTAGGCTTTAGTTTTCCTTTTCGGGTTTCGTGATTCCTTTATAAGGATTCACCTCTTTGTATTTTAAACATTCACTTATTGGATTATATGTGATATTGCTCTTTGCATGTCCATAAGATGGATCTGGCTTTTTGGCCTCCTTGATTTTTCCTTGCCTCTGTTCTTTGCTTCATCCATGTGATAGGGTTATGCATGCAGGTGTTCTTGGGAGATTAGTTTTTCACCTAATCTAACAATATGAACCACTACCATGGGATTGTTGTTGCTTCAGCTGTATTTGGTTTGTTTCCTTAACATAAATATCATAATCTATTACTTTTTGTATTGAAATCCAGTGAACTCTTTTCATAGATGTTCTCCATGGCTTATTCTTTAGATTTGTTATGGCAGGCAACTATGATGAGATACAATAGCCTAAAAACATTAGCAAGATAGCTAAAAGGGAATTCTGCCTTATGTTTGTTGATGAGACAACAAAATCATTCTTAAGAAAAATTGCTACTTCGGAGAATTCAAAGATGATTGGGCTGTGGAGAATAGTGGTGGTTTATAATTTTCCTTATTCTGATGGATGTCGCACTAGAAAGGTATGATGATTTCATACTTTTCTCCATCTTAATATTTGATGATGGAAACCAATTATGGCTATCTAAAGTGGAGAAAAAGACTTTGGAACTTAGTAGGTGTAGGAGTAGGGGTATTTCATGGTTGTTAAGCAATGATTTCTACCCCTTTGATTAACCTTGAAGTGAGACTTATCCTATAAACAACACATTAAAAATGAAATTTACATTTACTCTCTAAACTATGGATTTTGAGTGTTATTTGTGCTAGGATCATTTTTATGTGGTTCAAATGTGTGTTGTTGAATTGCCATTGGATGATTCATGGAATTTTGGCTTTCTTATTGGCTTTTTAATTATTATTCAAATTTATACATACCCTTGACACTCGAGGCTAGAAATAATACAAATAAAATGTAACTATAATTAGTAAGTCCAACATTAGAAAGTAATATACATCCACTCGATAAACCATGGTTGATGAGGGTGTTCTACCTGGGTACTTTTCTTTTGGTCAAACATTCATTGTTCAAAATTGAATGTTTGGTACTGAATTGTAAGAAATTGAGAAATTATTCAACTTTTAGAAAATGGATTTGTACCTTTTTTTCAGGTTATTTTGTTTGCAGCGTAGTACATTATTAGCAGATTCATATGGCTCTGTGTTCTTCCTGTTATGTTCTCTTTCTGAGAAATGCCCTTTTATTTTCAAGGACCTATCTTAAAGCACAATGCAATTTTGCATATCATTTTATTTTATAGTCATCGTATCATTTGTAATAATAAGGGCCAATACAAATTTATTAGAAGATTATTATATACCCATTTTTTTTGTATGGGGCCTACATTATGTAAATTAATTTTGTCTTGGTTGAAGGTCTATTTACATCCCATTTTGAAATCATAATGAAATCACTCAAAGGAAATCATCTACATGGTATCTTCTAAATGATTTCTTTTGACCAAGAAAAAATTATAATGAAACATGCAACAAATTACACCACAAAGAAATAGACACACGCAACAGTTTCCCTTGCCTATAAATGTTGCATCTCTCTTTCGAGTGTATACTAAATTGGAATTTTTAGCTTATAATTGTATTTGATTATTTAATATATGTTCTATGGCTTTGTTAAGATTGTTGCAGGCTATTTTACCCACTTGCAAAGTGCTTGACAAGAATTTATATTCAGTCTATTCCATAATGAGATTCATAGACAAAATCCTCATTCTTGTATGCCCATAGCAATTTTTAAACAACTTTCAAAATTGCAGCAATTTTCTTGGTACAGATTTTCCTTCTGTGGGAGGAGGAGTTGATTAATTGACTAACTATTTTTTCATTTTTAGATTATACACTTTGTGGACAAGGTGTTTGCATGGCATAAATTGCCATTATTTCTTGGACTGGTGTATCTGGAGATAAGGAGAACATTGCACCAGCGTTATAATCTATTAAATGTGGGATCAACACCAGTGGATGTGAGATATAATCTAGTAGATTATCCATATAGAACAGCAGATGGAAAGTACAATGAAAAATTTGATCAAGAAGTTGAGAGTGAAGGCACTTTCCTTGGAAGAATCATCCTACCTTCTCCTCAGAAAGATGAGGTGATTATCAAAACTTATCAATTATTATTTAAATAGCATTTTACCTTTTTTTTGCAAAAAAAAATGTTTGTGTTTTTATTTAAATCCACATAGTCTCAAATTTATTTGTTTGACAGATAGAGGCAGTATATTCCATTACAATTAGGAGTGTAGTCTATTTCAATTGCCTTGGGCATGATTCTGACCTTATCTTTTCTTATTCTTTGATTCTTGTATTCAAGAAGACTTGGACCCTTTAGAATTGTTGAGTCCTTCTAAGAGCTCTGGAAACAACCCCTTGCTCCACAAATAGTAGTTCCTAGAAAGAAAAAAGACATACCCCTTTTATGCTCCCAAGTCTCCCTTTCCTTAATAGGCTTGGAACCCATTACCCAACTTTGATATAATTTGTTAGAACATAGTTTTCTATAGGGAATAAATATTGACCTTTAAAAATAGTATAAATAATAGAGATAAACACTTTTATAGGAGGTAGTTAGGATTGAATTGAGTAGTTTTTTGAGTCAAATTTATTGACTCACATTTCATAGATAGTAGTTCACATGAACCTATCTTCTCTCATGAAAATGAATGGAACACTTAGAACTCATTAGATGTAGGTGATGTTTACAAAGTTGAAGCACTAGTACTTCCTAAGAGGTCACCATCCTAGTACTACTACTCCAACTCGAACGTGCTAAACTATGAAGTTTCCTCCATGGTTAAACTCACTCTACCTACAACTCCATTTGCAAAACCTTCACCAAGTTTGTGCCTTATGAACAATTCATTAGAAAGCCCCTTGAGCTCATCAATTGATAAGTAGGAGATATTTACCATAGCTAGCCAAATTGTGTTATTATTATTAGAATTCAACTGTGTAGTTTTTTGAGTCAAACTCATTAGCTCATGTTACTTGAGTAGTGGTTCACATGAACCCATATCTCATGAAAATGAAAGGAACACTTAGCTCTCATTAGATCTAGGTGATTCTCACAGAGGTGAAGCATGGGGACTTCCCAGAAGCTCACCCATTCTAGTCTACTCCAATTTGAACACATTGAACTATAGAATTTTAGACAATTTTTAATTGGCTCCCACTCTGATATTTTTGAGTTGGATGTTTTGATTTGTTGTAACTTGAATATTGAAGATTTGTTAAGATTTTTAAAAAAATGTAACTCTTCCCCACTAATTTAGTGAAAACAAAACTTGATTTCTAGTAAACTAATTTCAATTCAATCCATTTCACTAGAAAAAACTAAAACATATTGCTTTAATTGAAAAATAATTGTCAACTTAGTGCATCTCTTTTTCCTAAAAAATAATTCTTCCAACAATAATTTCATCATATTCTTCTTTGCTAAAAAAGAATATCTCCAAGGGGTGCACTCCAAGCCTTTTGAAATCTAGTTTATCTACAATTTCCTTCAAATTTCTAGACATAAAATCTAAATGGTATGTTCTTGATGTGTAAACAGCTTATGAGGCCAAATCCCATTGTAGTTGCTACTAAGCTTCTTGCAAGGAAGAAGTTTTTTGTCACGGACAAAAAATTTAACATGCTTGTTGCTTCATGGATTCAGTTTATGATTCATGACTGGGTTGATCATGTTGAAGACACTAAACAGGCAAGACATGGGTGGCTTAGACATCACACAAATACTTCATTTTTAAATAGTTGAAGGTTTTTGTTTTCAAGTTTGAATTTATTTTTAGTATGTGATGTTTAAAGATAACCAATGAAATAAACTTTTTTTGTTTTTATGTTTCATGTATTCTCAATATATGAATGTTTCTCACATAAAGAGCTTTTTGCAGACAAAGTTAACTGCCCCATAAGTAGTTGCACAACAATTCCCACTTAAGGCATTCAATTTTTTTGAATCTAAAGAAGTCCCTACTAGTTTTTATGATATAAAAAAGGGATACCTTAATACAAGAACCCCCTGGTGGTAAGAAAACTGTATTCAGTTGGAAATAATTCAATTTTTGAAATGGGTATACTATTCTATCCAAAAATGAGTCAAAATGATAGATCGGGTTAACTATTTTATCTGAATTCAAGGATTGATTTAGACATTCTTTTTCTTTGTGATCTACAATGAGTACATTTGCAGGGATGCGAGTGAAGTATATGGGAACAATTTTGAGTAGTAGACAAAGTTGAGAACATTCAAAGATGGCAAGTTAAAATTGGGCAAAGATGGCCTTCTTCTTCACTTGAATAATGGAGTTGTTGTCTCCGGAGATGTGCCCAATCCATGGGTTGGGTTGTCAGTACTCCAAGCCTTATTCATTAAAGAGCACAATGATATTTGCAACATGCTTAAGGTAATTTTATTTTTTTCATCATATTTGTAGTAGAAAGGGATCTCATCGGGATATAGTTGTTATGCCAACACTCTCCTCACTATATATAGACAAAGGGTCAAAGAACTTGAGGGACATCCTGGTGATGGAGAGGGTGGTGAAAAGGGATCTCATTGGATATATCATCACCACACCTACAAATTCCTAAAATTCTCATCCTTTTAAAATATTTCCACTAAATTTTACAGACAAACTAGAGTACGAGTGAACTGTGGTTTATTTCTTTAATATCTGAACGGCTTAAACATCACACACTAAGACTTGATTCTTAGACTAATAAATACTTAAAATTGACTTATTTTTCTAAGCTTAATTTTTTTCTTAATGTATAATATTTAAGAATGATCATTTATATCTTAGTTGCTGAATTAGATTTAATCATTTATAAGAACTTGTAGGACAACTAGCCTCATTTGGATGATGAAGAACTATATCACCATACAAGATTAGTAACTTTAGCAATTATTGCAAATATCCACACCATTGACTGGACAATTGAGCTACTCAAAATAGACACTCTCCTTGTTGCCATGCATGCAAATTGGTATGTCATCTTCATTAATAAAAAATAGTGCTTGAAGCTTAAGAAAGACTTTAAATAAATGTCATAAAAGTATCCATCAATTATAGAGCACAAATATATAGTTAAATTTTCACTCTCACATGTTTCCAAGAAAAAATTGTTTGATTGTTATGAACCATGAAGTCTAGCGTTACTAATTCTATAGAAGTGGATTGATTCATATATATGATGGTATGGGTGTGAGCTATAGATTGCTAGGTAAAAAATTGAAGGACATATTTGGTCATACTAGGAGTTCTCTACTAAGCGGCTTCATTGGAATGGCGAAACCTTACTGATGATAAAGAAACCATTGACATGGTATCTCCATGGTATCTCCTAAATCAATAGTCTTAAAAAACCCAAGAAAATAAATTAAATTTTAATGATTTACAAGTGTTGCTTACACAATGATTTGAAGCATCTTTTATGATTTGAAGTCTCTTTTACAGCTAGTAGTGGATAAGTTTGTATTACTATTATCAATTTTATGATTATCCTACATAGGTTGGTTAGTTTGATTGGGAAATATCTAATTCTACTTTATGATTGAAAATGCATGTAGACAACATTGTTATGTGTATGGTACTACACTAGATTTAGTAGCGAAGGTCAAGGGACTCGTAAAGTTTGATCTTCAAGCAGAACTTGAGGCAGGAAAGTTTCAGATTGAAGTTGGAAGCAATGTGCTAAGGGTTTTTGACTTTCGGCCTGGAAGATTTGGTTCTGAGGCAATATTTATAGCCATGGATTATGGGTTAGATCTGGAGGAGGAGGATGGTTACTTGATCTATTTTTTTCATGATGACAACACTGTGTATGGTTCTAGCTTACATTCAGTATTTTTGAGTCCCGAGTTGTCTTATATTTTTCTCTAGAGATGATAAGAAGAAACTTATATTTATGTGAAGGTTATTGTATCTCAAATACATGATGGATAGGTTGTCGAGTACATGCCACTATTTCAAGAGATATAGTCTTTAACAAAATGGCTCAAAATAATAACAATACCATAGCCAATTCTAAAACTAGGATCGAGATAAATCATAGTATTTACTATTAATCACTATATTAGCAGGTGACATGTCAGGAGAAAACTTATCATGTTAGAGAAATCAGCAGTTATGAGATGATCAATCAAGAGGAAATAGTTGAGAGCTTAGACTGACACAATTTTCAGATGTCATATGAAATGAAATGGGTGTGCGAGTAGAAAGAAACTAGAAAGACATTGTGTACAGATGAAGGCATGAAATGGATGGTTTTGGAGCACTCAGCTTAGACACTCAGAATTCAGTACATATCAACATTCAAGATCAAATGGTATCGAATGCTGAGTGTCTATGCTAAGTGCTCCAAAACCATCCATTTCATGCCTTCATCTGTACACAATGTCTTTCTAGTTTCTTTCTACTCGCACGCCCATTTCATTTTATATGATCATGTAAAAATTGTGTCACTCTAAGTTCTCAACTATTTCCTCTTGATTGATCATCTCATAACTTTTGATTTCTCTATAAACAATTCGACCAAGCATTGGTCAAAATTTTGACCAATGGTTGAGGGTTTTCTACCAAGCATTGGTCAAAATTTTGACCAATGTTGTGCAGTTTTCTACCAACATTGGTCAAAATTTTGACCAATGCTTGGTTGAAAACCCTCAAGCATTGGTCAAAATTTTGACCAACATCTGGGTGCAAATTCCACCATGGTAACACACAATTTTTGACCAACCAAATTTTGGTCAAAATTTCGACGAGAAAATTTACGACCAATGGGTTGGTCGAATTTTGTTGAAAGTTGGTCGAAATTTTTTACCAATAATGGTCAAAAAATGACCTCAAATGTACTAGTGTGCCTACTATAGGATCATCCACATGGCATCATCTAGGCACTCAGATTCCATGTCATCGCAGCAGCATACTAGGTCAAAACTTTGTCATTTGCATAGTCCACCTGTCATCCATGTGTCAATTTGTCTTCACTGTTAACCCAAGTGGGTGTCGTTGCATGTGAGGCTTTCCTTTTAAAAGGAACCATATTTTAGACATGTAGTCATATGAGTGGAGAAGTACTTAAATAGGCTAAAATTCCACTATGGGAGCAATGTGGGATAAAGGTTTTGAAACACCTCCTTTGACTTGTGCTACCTACGGCCTCCTCTGTAGATTCCACTTGCAAAACTTCCACCAAAGAAGGATTGGAAAATGTCAAATGGGTCATGGACACCACCCTACCCATTCCTTCTTTAAGTGTTTCCTCTCCATTTTGATCATAAATTTCTCACTTCTCAAGATCACTAAGCACCTCATAAGCTTATGCAAGTTCTTTAAACATTTCAGGGTCCCTCTTTTCTATGCATGCATCAATGTGTGGTTTTTTCTTTTGCCTTCCACTATTTTTCCCATCTTCCACTAGTTCCTTCCTTCTACTTTTCAAAACATGTGGATCTCCTTATTTAAGAAGTCATGGATGGCCCCTAGTTTCTCTCATGCGTGAGCTTTGTAACCTACCTTCAGCAGCTTCTACTTTGTGCATGGTTGTGTTTTTTAGACTTGCAGCTTTTTCTCTTAAACTGTTATGTGGTCTACCCTTTGTCCTTTTGTGTGGACATCTCCTTACAATGTTGTGCTCCCCTGCGGCTTGCATGCTTCCTTTTGCTTTGCAAAACATCTTTGCTCCCTTCTCTAGTATTCTCTGCTCAAGCCACTATTTGTGTCATACCGTTCATTGTTGCTTTTATTTTTTCCTTTGGTTGACAATAATTCACACTTTTTTGAAGAATTACCCTTGTAGGAGCCAATTATTGCCACAAATGCAAGAGAATCTTTTGAGCATGTTGATGAGCTATCATTCAATGTGTGCCTCTATTTTCTGGCCATTCAAGCACTATGCATTGAAACTAAGACAGGTCCACTAAAGTTGGCTTCCATATCTTGTTGCATTTCTAAACTATCCTTGTCCCAATCTTAACGGCTTACATCCCCATCCTCTATTTCTAGTCCAATTATGCCCAAAACGTTATCTGTTTTATCCATTCCACTCAAATCACCTTCATCTGGAGTGCCCAATATTTCCAAGATAGGCAATGAAGACTCCTTTGAGGAGCTTGCATCTACATTTCTAATAACAGAAAGGATTTCTTCTACATTTGTAATAACAAAAAGGATTTCTTGTTGGTGTTGGGCATTAATATCACCATTATCATTTCTCACTTTGTGTTTTTCTTTGGGGGTCCTTCGCCTTTTTTTTGTCTTTGCAAAGCAATTTGTGGCAACTTCAAGGTCCGTAAGTGTAAACCAATGACCCCATCCAAGATATGAAACTTTGGCCAAACCACTCAATGGTGAAGCTGGATTGATTGCATGGGAAGATGAAGTTCTATAAAGTGTGAATGTGCCTGAGTTTCCCTCATCTCCTGAAAGTGAATTTCCTCCAATCTCCTATTGAAAGATAGAGTTGTTATGGTTGTGACTATCCATATCAATAGATCTCCTTATACCAACATAGACTAAACCTTTTCTAATTCTCTATCACTGGACTTGTCAATGGTAAGAATAACAACATCACTCAGAGACAAATTTACTACCCCTACCCTCTCAACCTTGACTTTCTTAATATCCTTTAAGACCTTTGGGATCTGGGTCGTTGGTACATTTTCTAGAACACTGCTTGATCTTCTTCAAGAAGCAAGTCATAATAATAATAGAATTAGTATTATGACAATAAATGCACCAACAATTATACCAATCACAACCCATAATTTCAGCCCAAATAGGGAAATCTTCTAGGATAGCTCAGCATTTAGAAAGCCAACACCAGATGACATTGTCTCCTTCCTTTACACCACTTCTGCTCTCTTTTTATCTCAGTATAAGATACTACTCAGAAGAACTTCACCATATTATTCCCAGAAGAATATCAAATCTCTCTAATTTGAGGACACCGAGATTAGGTTAGATCCCACTCATTACTTAAAACAAATGAAAAACTCTATGTTGAACACATAAGCAATTTGATCAACCTCAAGGAAATGACTTAATCATACTAGAAGTAATGCTTTAATAGGAAGTCCTCTTATTGCACTTGAATTATCTTTAAAATTCAATAATATAATTATTTAAATTTGCTTCAAGAGTACATCCTTGGCAATGCTCATTTAAGTGTCACGAATAGGTTGCCCATAATTCAACCTTATCTTTAACAAGGTGAAAATGCCATTTATATTATCCCAAGTTCACAAGAATCAAAGATTCAAAATCATTATGACTTCTTTTCTCACCCTTTAAAACATTTTAAAATTCCAATGCCTCATTAATCTAATAGAAATAGTCGGGCCCCAAAGTGGGACCAGCTAAAAAAAAAATCATTTTCAAACAACTGAACTTTTAAAATGATCCTTATGTCATCTGATACAAATCAAAATCAACCACTGGAAATACATTCAAGCACTACTCTATCATAAAAACTCATTTTATCACTTTATTGCAACATGTTGACTTTGTGCCAGGAGGTCCTTTAACCAGCTTTAAAAACTGACCCAAACACTTGACCGAGCTCTAAAATTGAACATATTGATTCTTTGTTCTAGACTGTTGCACCTTGTCAAATTTTGTCTCATGAAGTATTCCCATTCAAAAGATATTGACTGTCAAAGTTTCCCTTTCAGAATTACTTGCAAGAAAACATGTTAGAAAATAATAAATTGCATTCAGAATAGGCTCTAAAAACTAGGTAAAATGACACTTGAGAAGACAAAAATTGTGGTGTTAGTTCACTATCATGAGGAGAGTATAAATATGCAATTTGGTCTCATGATGAATAATTAGGCACATTTGGCAAGCGGTCAAAGTGGGCTGCTCAAATTTGCAGACTAGAAATACTTGACTGAAAAGCAATTTTCGCAAATGGAATGGACCTGGGAAAGTGTACAGATGGATTCGTCAAAATTTTTAATTTGGCACACTCAAAGTATTTTTAGATAAAACATAGTGGTACAATCCATTTGATCTCACTTATCACGAACTTCAAGTTATAACATCACAAACAGGGGTACTGACAAATCTGCACTTCTTGACACTAGTTAAAAGTTACAAGTTGCATTGGAATCGCATTCAAAAACTGATCAAATGGATTCATCATAAACTCAAAATTGAAACATAGAAATTTTTTGACCTCCAAAATGCAACACAAAAGGAATTTTAGCATTTAGGTCAACTAGGTCAAAGTTATGGTAAGTGAAACATGGCCTTCCAGAATTTAGAACTAATTGCATCAGCATGACATCAATAAATGACCAAATTTGAGGGATTCATAACCTAGTCAAATGGATTCAAAATGACTCAAAATTAGAAACATAGATTCTATAGTATGGAAAATAAGTACTCCCAAAGAAAAAATTCATGAAACATTATTGGGTGCGAGATATTCAATTGCAAACATAGCCTCTTGTCATTGTTTGACACTTAGGTGAAAATGTAGATTTGACAATTGCTCAAAATGGGACTTCACGGAATGACTTGGAATGGAAATTTAACTTCATGAAACACATAGACACACTAAATGGAAGGTGTTAGAAACATTAAACACCTCTTAGGCTTCAAATGAACAGCTAGGTACATATGCATCAAGAAGCATTTGTAGGGCTTAATTTTTCAATGGTACTCAAAATCGGGGCTTTAGTTTTGAGTCCCAACACCAACATTGTCCACAAGATACAAGATTATATCTTTGATTCTATCTTCATGCTTAATGTTTAATTCTACATGCATTGAATATAATTTTGTACTTTCATCTTCTAGTTCCTCAACTATGTAGAGTTGGGGTTCTTATGGGGTATCAAGAAATTACATAATTGGATGGTATTGAAAGGTGGTATTGGAGGACGAGAAGTATAAAAAATCCTGATCCTACTAGACAATCCCTTACGTCCTATCATTTTATTTTCAAGCTCAATCCTCTTTTGGACATCCTTATTATAGGCATCTAACACTTGTTCATATTTTTCTTGTAACTCTAGTACATATCTTTTCTCTATCCTAGTAGTGGCTAAAGTGAGAGTAGTTGTTTCAACATTTAACTCTGTTGCCTCTTCATTTGGAGTATCCTCTACTCTCTTGACAATTAAATTGCCCATTAATTTTGAGTCATTAGCTTGAGAGTAGTTGACTCTTGATCCTCTTTTGAAAGACCAAATAACTAAGGCAACATAATCTTCACTAAATTTAGCACCACTAAGTGCCCTTTTCTTTTTATCCTCGGTACTTAATTTCTTGGTAACAGTATTGAACACCATTGCATCTACAATGTCCCAATTTGGAAAAAGTAGAACTCTAGAAGATCTAATCATTCTTCTTCCTTCTTCAAGAGTCAAACTACTAAATTCTTGCATCATTTCACCCTTTATCTCATCTTGTATGATTGAATCCTCTTTTTTTGGTTTCTCATCTTTCCTTTTACTACATATTTATTCAAAATTCTTAATATTTGTTCTCCAAGAAAATTGGTAGAAAGACCTTGATTTCATAAATTTGTCATCTGATAAGAATTCATGGCTAGCCTAGTCCATTATAGGATCTATCTCTTTTCCTTTGAAATTAGCCACAATCAATTCAAGACTTAGCATAAGAGGTTCATGGAGATTTCCTTCTTCCAATTCTACAGTAGTAATAAACACTCCCCCTTGAGATCCAAGTTATTCAATTTTCTCTCCAATGAGTTGTTCTTCTCCTATTTGTAAGGGAGATTGGGATGGTGTGTAATCTTCCCCTTGTGACGACTACTTATCTTGTATTATTTGTCTCTTGCATACTGGCCTAGAGGCTTTTCTTTAAGTTGTGGTCTTTTTACTAAAAGACTACTAGTTGACCCAACCTTTTCCTTCCCCTTGGCAACAATCTACTCCATAGTTTTGACTATGTTGTAACTAGGTTTCTTCTAAATATCCAATTATCCTAAACTTACTATAGGGATGAAAGATAATCTCTTGATCACTTCCCTTGCTCTATCAAGATAAGTACTGATAAGGAGGACCTTCTTCTCATTCATAGTCTTCATAATTTCTACAAAAGTTATCATCAACTTCTTTAATTTGTCAGTTGATGTCTTGGCTTCCTTTAATGGGCTATACTCCTTTTCAAAATAATTAATGAATTCCAAAACCCTATAATATACTCTTAACTTTTCTTTATGTATTTCATGTTCTTGGAGGAAGAATTAATTTCTTATTATATCCTTTGGAAAATAGAACTCATGCTGGTGAGCCTTGGCTTTAGCCCTTTGTGTGTAAACTTCAAAGAATCCCTCACTGACATTGAACCTAATATGTGAGATTGCCATTTTGTATGGTTTTAATACTTTGTATAGAAATAACAAACCATCATTTGTAATTATAAATTTATGAGCCACAATTTAGGATGGGAAAATGGAGCCCCTTGATCTACCAATTATCTCTTCCAATTCTAAGCCACCTATTTGCCATAGAATTTCAGCTAATCCTACCTTAAGAGGTACTTGTTAGGGTAGCACATGTCAAATTCCCTAGAATCCATACACTCTGAAAATTGTAGACACTAGATATGGTATAATTTTTTCTCAGTTATGGGAGACTTTCAAATTATTAGGGCAATCCATGGACCTAACAAAATCCAACAATACCTTAGGTATCCTAGTATTATCTTTCAACAAAAGGTTCCTCAACCTGGATGAAAAATATCTATCAAATCTTACAAACCTTTCCTCCTCTACATCCTAAGTCATGTCCACACTCCATAATTGAACTGGCAGAGGCTCTCCATCATGCTCTCTTGTCAAAATCATTTCCTTCTCAAAATATTGAACTCCTTTAAATAGAAACATGTGCATCAAAAAAGAGTAAAAACCAAAAGTTTTCTCAATTTTCCCTTCAGCAATCCCTCTCAAACCCACATGAATTTCTTTAGCTAGAAAAGATGTAAAATTAAAGATTATATCAACTCCAAAGGATGAAATTTGTACCATCACATACATGAATCTTATGGGCATAAAATCCTGCTCATCTTCATCAAAAACCATATGTAAAGACATGTATATATCTATGGGTCTAGATATGAAGAACTACTTTTTAAAAGGTTCCTTAGTTGAGGCTATGAAAAATGTCAGATTACCAATTACTGTCAAATGTCCTTTGAATGCCCCCTATCTAATCTGATCCTTGTGGGATAAGTATTCCTTCTCCAAACCCTGAAAGTAAATAACCTCGTGATACTCTGAAGTGGGATCCATTCCAAAAACTCCTTGGATTTCCTCAGTATTGATCTTTACCAAACATTCCCCATTGGTTCCTCTTATCATTTGGGTTATTGGATCATATTTTCTATGTATAGCAGTAAGGAGGTCTAAGTCCATAAAAACTCATGTGACTACTAACTTACCTAGGTCAAAATTCCAAATATTTCCATGAGGGGTGAATAATTCTCTTTCAAAGAACCACTTTTTGAACAATTGCAACCTAGTCTTAGATATCACCACATCTTGGGTCCAATTCCCCCTATCATATAAACCATCTACAACTTTCAACCTAGGGTTCACAGGGATTAAATTTTTTATTTGTGTGGCATCATTGGTGGACTCATTCAATTATTCTAGAAAATTGTCATGAATATTTCTACTAGCATAATATTTTTTCCCAAAAAGCCCTTCTTTGGAGGCATTATGAATGATAGTCAGAGGATACCAAAATTCTACTTGCAAGCAAAGGAGATACTTACTTGCCTTCTTCACTTATTATTTGATCATTGTAGTAGATTGTTTGATAGAAAAACTCATGACTCAGCAGAACAATAGTAATAATTTTTCACATATACCATGCTCCAAATCCTCAACAATCTCTTTCTAGAATAAAAATTTTTATTTTCTTTGTTATAATCTTTGTATTAATTCACATGAGAATCTTTTAACTCTCATAAATGTGTTCTGAAGAATAGAGAGGCACTTCTTTTGAAATTTCAAATAGGGTCATCAATTTGCAAAAAAATGACAATCAGGTTACAATTCACATATTGATTCAACTTCAAACCTTTTGACTTGGTAGTCAAACCAATTGAATCTTGACACATATATTTCTTGCTACCTTGTTGGTAGTTTCTATGCTACTATTACATGTCATAAAACACATGTTGATCTATCGTTATATCACTATGGTTAAAGGTCAAGTAGTTTCTATTAGTGAGATAATGAAATCATTTGATCTTTAATGCATCTAATGATCAAGGATAATACTTCAAACTTACTTGAAAATGGGCCACCCATGCTATGTGTCAACTTTTTTCCATGTCATTATGATTAATAACCTTTCAACTTTGGCAAGCAACAAAGTGACAGCCTTCGATCAATCTTTTTTTTGATGATGAAAACAAAAACCATGTTATGAACTATGTTGGGCCCACTGGGACATGTGTTTCTTTGTCACTATCTTTCTATGAGTATTATTTGTGCAAATTCTGTTAGCAAAAAAGAGACAAACATTGATCTTTGAAAGATTGGATAGTTATGACCAAATACATTTTTCCTTATGTTCTTTACTTGCAACGAATACAAATTTGACAATTAGAGCCTTGCACTAATAGAAACCTTTAGAAAATCTTTTTATGGGCTGGTCCTACCATTTTCTATGTGTCAAGTTGTTGTTATGTTGTTATAGTTAAAAGTCATGCAACTCTACATAATGACATAGTGATAGCAATAGATTCATCTTATGATCAACATTGGATAAAAATAAGTTAACAAACTGGCCCACTTCACAAAGAAACAAATAAAAAATGGACATCTGTCACCTCACTCGACAACTACAGTAGCCACAAAATAAGAAAGGGCCCATTGCACCATGTCTCCTCCTATCGTTATGTCACTATAGTTAGAAATCACATAGCTTCTACTAGTGACATAATGACATCCATTAATCTCACATTTGATCAACAGTGATGAATTTATTCTAAAGCTTTACCATAATTGGGTCTCATATATAGGTGTCACTCTTTTTCCATGTCGCATGAATTAAAACATGATCTTCTTGCCATAGCAACATAATGACGATCATTGATCTTAAGGAAGATCAAGGGGTATCATGACCTAGTGATTAATCAAACCTAGAATGTAATATGCACAAGGTTTAAATATTACAATAAGACCTCACGTTAATAACAAATTGGAACTTAAGGTAAGGTAAACAATGCAACAAAAATTAAAAGGTAACCGGGAAAAACCTTATAAAAGGAAGATTTTAAAAGATTTCTAGAAATTCATGTGCATTCTCTTAATTGTGAACAATGTAAACCCAACTTTAGGAATCTAGGGCACAACCAACATTAGGGAAACACAAATTAGGGATTTTTTCTAGGGTAAAACAAATTGAAAGATGCATAATCCCTAATTGCATAAAGATAACTAGATTTTTCATAGTATTTTTGCAAAATTTAAATGGGTGAAAAACTAGGCCAACACTACCCACTTTTCCATTTGGCTCCTCTAGAAACTTCTTTTTCAATCCTCCTTGAATTTGCCACAAAATAGTTTACCTTGAATTTTGTGGCACCAACTCATCATAGTTATCTTCCACATGCTTCACATGATTCCAGAAAACAAAATAGTCAGCTCAAATTCATCAAATCTATGATTTAACATGAATATTGGCACTCGGCATCAATATGTTGTCATTCAACTTCCATATTGTTCTTATACTCATCTTATACTAGTTTACTCAGTGAACACTAAAGTTTACTGATGCTCAACATTAACTAAACTTTACTCAGCATATACTATGTTCACTAGGCATACACTGAAACTTTACTTTTCTTGGCTCCAACTAATTTTCTTCTCATCTTGCACTAAATTTTCTTGGCACCTATTATGCACTCGGTCAAGCTTGACAGACACAATTCTTCTTACTTGTTCTTCTAGACTTAATCAGTGTATCCAACCTTTGTAGCCTTAAGTAGATAAATAATGCACTATGTCATCACTATCTTAATTGATCTTTGTACTCTTTTTTCATGCCATAACTCAATCTTTCCTCTAAGTGGTCTTGTTATCTCATTTGATCAAATCTTCTTCATTAATCAAACAAATGATAGTACTCAAATCAACTAAGCATTTGTCTTACTAGCAAGTAGCAGGTTTGACATCAATGACAAAATAATGATTGAAACACATCCTCATAGTTGTATCAATCTTTTCTCAACAACATAAACACACATGCATGTGTATCTATGTATATATATACATATATGTACATATACATATGTATATATGTATATATACATACAAACATACATATACAAAGATCACAAGGGCACGGCAAAGAGATGCAGAGATGCATACATACATACATACATACATCTGCATATGTAATTTTATCACTTTGGAAAATTCTATTTGATCTTTACTCAATCACCAAGAGATAATATAATTTGTAAGTACAAATTTATGCATACTTAGTTTGGTATGAATAGTTTTGATTGAATTCGTTTGAGGAGAGTGAGTCTACTCATGATGATAATGGCTCCATGTACTGGGTCTTTAGAGGAGAGATACTTACAGAAAATTAGATGTTTTTTATGGATATGGGATGATTCATTTTTTATGCCAATAAATTCTCCTCCATATTGAATTTCTATATCACCAATTTGCTAGATACAAATCACTAGAATTGGTCTCCTAAAATGGTGGGACTAAGATATAAACCTCAAACAAGAGTTGTGTGCTATGGTGGGGTAGGAGGAAGATGGTTGTGTGAATTGTTGATCCAGAAAGTTCCAAAAAATCAAGGTGTTATTTTCATATAGTTTCATTAATTTGATAAGGGAATCAACTTTGGAAGTGGGATTATCAAAATTGACATGACCATCCTTATGATAGATGTCTCTATCTCATAATAGAAAATTCCTCAAACAACAAGCAAAAAAATTATTAAATATATGGAAAATCAGAAGAACATTCACTTATAATATTTTTTAAGGACAAAAATATAATAAAAATATAATTTCATGGAAAAAGACATGAGGTATGTGGCTCCACATTGTGGTTATTCTACTATCTAGTAGTGGAAACTCTTCATGTTAAATATGAAGATCTTGAAATTCAAAAAGATAACTATACGAGATCTATATTTGTGTTTTAGTGATAACAAATATATAGTCTAATTTTGAGAAAAATAATAGTCTTAAATGTATATGATTAAATAAAATAAACAAGAGTACTAGTTTTAGCTGTATAATTATAGTATTTTTTATTGTGTTAAACAAAATATTCAATAAAGCAAGTATGAAGTAACATAAATGAATCATCTACGTCATCCTATTATGACTTAATGTGAATGCATCCAATCATTACCTAGATGATATTATGCATGAGATATTTACTCAAACACCAAGAGATAATATAATATGTAAGTACATATTTTTGCATACATAGTTTGGCATGAATAAATTTGATTGAATGCAAGGATAATTGCTTATGTGAATTCAAGACATGAATGATTAATTTGATTTAGCACAAGTACTATACAAGTGTGTGTGTATGCATGTAAAGTAATTCACATAGTGAATTGATTTATAGACATACATGTACATATGCATACAATCATCATAATCAGTTATCCTTGAATCTGACCAAAGCTATTATATATGAACAAGAGAAACATGTTAAGAAGGAAAAGAAAAGAACATTTACATAGGTACCTCTTTTCCCCTTGGAGAAAATTGCAAAGTAAGGGCATGAAGATCACAAGGGGATGACAAAAAAATCCTAGATCTCCAACGTTTAGAGCTCTCTACCCTCATTTGGAGCTTTCCACCCTCTTTTGCATGTAGCTCTCCACAATCAATCAAAACAAATGGGGAATGATTAATATCATTTTTTCCTTTTTCTTTTTGTTTATAATCCATAATCCAAAATCCACAAGATCTCTCTATATATATACATACACACGCATACATACATACATACATGTATATTTATATATACACATACATATATACATATATATACATACATGAAAATAACAATGCACTTTCTAAGAGTTTACAATTGTTCAATAAAATTAATGTTTTACAAGAAAATGCATCTAAAGAACTATTATCTTAGAAGAAAGAACATGGTGTTGAAACAGTACAAAAAGTGCTTGACATGAGAGGTCCACAAGTGAGAGTGTTGACCAATATTGAAAACTTGAATGCTGAAATGGAAGCTATCAATGATCAAACACCAATGCTAGAGTTAAAACACACTGTGAAGTTGATTTTAGATAAGGTAGAGGTAGATATTCAAAAGTTTGATAATCAAAATTTAAGGCACGAGAACAAAGGAAGAGTGTCTTTAGAAAGAGAACAAGAAGAAGCGGCTTTAGAAAGAGAAAGCACAGCAAAAACAACAACTAGACAACATAGAGGATATTATGGGAGCCACTAAATAGAATCTAGGAAAGTGTTATGGTAGGTACTATGACATTCGAAACATCAGTTAAATTGGTGTAGTTGTTGATTAATTGGGTTGATTACTTCATTATTATGTGATCCAATAGTAATGTTAGTTATTATTTTGACATGCATGAAAACATTATTATTATTCATTATCATATATACATACATACATGAAAATAACAATGCACTTTCTAAGAGTTTACAATTGATCAACAAAAATAATTTTTTACAAGAAAATGTAGCTAAAGAACTATTAGCTTAGAAGAAAGAACATGGTGTTGAAATAGTATAGAAAGTGCTTGACATGAGAGGTCTACAAGTGAAGGTGTTGACTAATCTTTAAAACTTGAATCCTAAAATGAAAGCTATCAATGATCAAACACCTATTACAGAGTTACAACACAATGTGATGTTGATTTTAGATAAGGTAGAGATAGATATTCAAAAGTTTGATATTCAAAATTTAATGCATGAGAGCGAAGGAGAAGGAGCGACTTTAGAAAGAGAAGGAGAAGCAGCAACTTTAGAAAGAGATTGCATGACAGAAATAATGACTAGAAAACATAGAGGATATTATAGGAGCCACTAGATAGAATCCAAGAAAGTGTTACAGTAGGTACTATGACATTGGAATCATTTACAAGTGTCTTTGAGAATTTGCAGCCCAAATATCAAATGTTTGTAAGAGTGTTTCAAGTATTGGCACTATCTCCCTATGATGATCCCAAGTATCAAATTCTTATAAGAGTGTATCAAGGTTGGGAGCCACTTCAACATCCTATGCATGGTTTAGAGGTAATTTCATTATGGTAGAGGGTTCTACAAGGGAATGAACCTCATGAATATGGCATTTACATAGAAGCAAAACTTGCTTCTTCAACTCCGTACACTCAAATATTCACTAAAAATTTTCTTCAAGTCCTTGCATATGCAATTTTATCACCTTTGAAAACTATATTTGATCCTTCTAACTGGGAATAGATGATTCTTCATTTTATTATACCTAATCTGATGATAGTTCTATAGGAATTTGTAATCAACCCAGTTAATCAACAACTAGACCCGTTTAATTAGGTTATGGCTAGTTTCTTTCTAAAAATATCTGCTATTATATGTTTTTGTAAAATTTGTTGCAAACTCTGCCCATTTTTCATGGTCTGCATTATTTTTGTGGAGGATCTTGAGGTAATTCACTTATCATGGGTTGAGTGAGTTTTTTTTTTTTTTTGGATTCTGGAATATGTATGTGGCTAGATCAATTTTTCTATTGTGTTAAGATGTAATAATCACCTTTTAAAATATCTCTAAATATACATGTTCAAAAGGAAATACAAAGAGATACCTATGTAGAAGGAAAAGAAATGAGCATTTACAATAGCTCCCTTGAAGAAAATCATAGAGCTAGGGCACGACAATGAAATCGTAGAGCAAGGGCACAACATGGCAATGAAATCACATCACAACAGTATAATATGGAAACAAAATCATAGAACAAGGCCATGACAATGAAATACTAGAGCAAGGGAACCACAATGAAATGCAGAGATCACAAGGGCATGGACACATTTACAAGGAAAAGAATTAAGTTACTTAAGAAAAAGAATTAAAAATTAAAAATTCAAGGTAGGATCTTGAGGTAAGTCACTTAGCACAAGTTGAGTGAGTTTTATTTTATTATTATTTGGATTCTAGAATATGTATGTAGCTAGATCAATTTTTTTGTTGTGCTAAGGTGTAATAAGAACCTTAAAAAAGATCTCTAAATATACATGTTTAGAAGGAGATATAAAGAGATACCTATTTAGAAGGAAAAGACACCAACATCTACATACCCTTGAAGAAAAGCATAGAGACAGGGAATAGAAAAGAAATTGCAAAGCAAGGGTACAACATGGCAATGAAATTGTAGAGCAAGGGCACAACATAGAAAAAAAATCATAAAGGGGATGACATTGAAATCATAGAGCAAGGTCATGAAAACCAAATCCCAAAGCAAGGGCACAACAACAAAACACAGAGATCACAAGGGCATGAAAACCAAATTATAGAGCAAAGGCACGACAACAAAATGCAAAGATCAAAATAATAAAATCATCAAGCAAGGTCATGACAACAAAATATAGTGATATTTCACAGGAAGAAAATGCACCAAGCACAAGGGCACGATGATGTTCAGAGCTCTCCACCCTCATTCAGAGCTTCCCACCTTCTTTCATACGGAACTCTCCACAATTAGAACAAATGGGGAATAATTTATGTTGTGTTTTCTTTTTTTTATACTTAGTGGGTCACAAATATGACACTTATGTCAGTATTGTGACAACATTAGGGAGACATGAAAATTACCATAAATTAGACTGTCATCGCAATTTGACCCCAAATGTTGTAGTGTTGTATTGAATTTAATTTAATAGAGGTTGACCTAATAGTCATTTGGAAGATTTAACAGCCTATGTAAATCCTTTAACAACAAGATATTCTAATTGGAATGATCAAAGTCCTCTTACAAGGAAACTTCTAACAGGGTGATTAAATCCTCTAACCAAGTCACATTTAACAATGTGCATTGTAAACCTTTAATAGGGGTGGCTCCTAACAAAGCTCACTTTGAAAGAGTGAAAAAAAGGTGACATGTTACTAATGGTTTTTCCCAAATTGGGTTTCCACATAAAAATCCTTCTGTCAATTATGTGTTGAATGCTTTATATATTTTGCATTTGATAATGTTTTATTTAGCAAAGTATATTATGTTTAAGACATAAAATGTATTAGTATAGTAGAGACCAAGAAAAAGAAGGATAAGAAGAATAGTGAATTTCTTTTTTAATTTGTTCAAATGGTACTTATGGACCTTTAGTAACTAATTCACCCCCTGCTCATTTATTTTAAACATTTCTAACAGGATTTAGGGAGTTTCCTAGGAAAAATTCAACAATGTGGTCTTGATCTTAAACCTTGTTGAGGCTTAGTCTTGCACATATAATAAAGAAATATGTAACTATGCCATTAGCTCAAGCTCCATGTCATATTTCAATGTTATGCTCCAAGTATATAACTTGATGCCCAACAATATATCAAAAAAAATCCACTTTTGATCTTGTATAATTTGGAGAAGTGAACTCAATGCTAAAGGCTCTTAACATTTTGGTTATAGTTGTAATAACGAATGCTTTGCAACCTTCATCAGTGATGTATTTACTATATTCATAAATTTAAGCATTCTAAACTCCAAGTATGCCCCCTTTTTAGACACAACTCTTTTTGCAACTGACATGCCAAAATTTAGCACAAGGTTGCATGTACAACTTGGGAAAATTCACCACTTTAAAATGAAAGGCGATGAGAATAATCCATTTGTTGTTTGGCATGTCTGTGAGAATATTGGAATGAGTTTTCAAAATATAGATTGACTCCATTTTGATTAAAGTCAAGTTAAAATGATACACAACCATCTCCAGGAACAAATGCCATCCCAATGATGTAGATCCCTTGACAAACTTCAAATCAGAATAGTCTAGACAATATTTTATAGGAAAGGCCATTGAAGATGCCTAGCTCAGTCACCATGATCTTTATAAATTTATTTTTATGTGAAAACTTTTCAATAATTGACACTGCATGTAATCTAATCCACCTTTTCACTCAAAATTATTAGAGTAGTGTCCAACTATACATATCTCCATTTTTCCATGCCCATTGAAAACAATGTCGCCTACTTCATCTAGTCATGTGGATATAACTTTCCTCTTTGAAGTTTGAAATTTGGATCTGCATTGTTTTGATATTGATAGTATATATGGCCCAATTATGTTGACCATTATCACTCAAATAATTGTCTCTAAAATAAGAGTATATAAATGCCAAATTGAGGGTGCAATAATTAACCTTACACAAATCCATAACTATTTCCATTTCCATTTTTATTCTTTGACTAGATCAGTTTCCATTTCCCATCAAAATTAATCTCAAGGATCTCATGTTCATAGGTGTTGCTTGAGCTAAGTTAGGTTTCAAGCGAGCCTAGCTAAAACTTCAAACTCAAAACTTGACCCTTTTAGAAATTCTCTTACTGCTTTTTGTGTATACACCAAATTTAGATTCAATTTCTCATTGATCAATTAAAAGCACCTTTTACCTCCTTTTGAGATGTTCCATATTTGTGGATAAATGCCTATGAATCAACTTTAAAAATTGACTAAATCAAACGAATGGGTCCTAGAACTTTGCATTTTTTTCCCTAGTCCTCATATTCTCACTCTGCATGATGATTCATGGGTCAAGAGATATTGGCTATCAAAATTTCTCTCTTGAAACTTACCTATATGCAAACATGTCAGAAAACATCAAATTACATTTGGATTTGACTCGGGAAACTAATCAAACAGTCATTTGGGAATTCAAGAGTCTTACAGGAAAAGGTAGACTCTTATATGGAGAGTATAAGTCTATGATTTAGGCTTACAACATGAAATATGACACATTTTGAAAAAATCTAAAGTTGACCTTTGGGAATTACAGATACAGGCACATTGATAAAACAATGATTTCAGCAAATGAAATGGACTTGGGAGAGTGTGCATATGGACTCGTGAACACTTGAAAACTAGCATATTTAAAGTATAGAGTATAGAATATAGAGATACAATCAATTTATCTTCACCTATCATGGGTTCAAAGTTATAACATCTCTAACAGGCCTCCTAACCAATCTACAAATCTGAACATCAATAAAATCTTTGAAATTGCATTTGGAATTGTGTTTGAAAACTAGTCATTTACGGATTCATTAGGGCTTGAAATTTTAAACTTAGGATGTCATTTAGGATTACAATACAATGATGTGATCATTTCTTCAAATTTCTAGTGGATCATAAAATATTCACCATCAAACTAGGCCACCAAGAATTTTGAACAATGTGCATCAACATGACAACAATGACCAACCAACTTTGAGGAATTCAAAAATTTGTCAAAACATATCAAAACTACTTGAAATTCAAAACATAGGTTCTTTGATATGCATACTAGACACTCTCAAAGTGGTAGGTCTCTAAGCTTTACCTAGTACAAGATATTCAATTACAAATAATGCTTCTGATCAATGTTTGACACTTCGACAAATATGCATATTATTACAAGAGCTCAAATGGAACTTCGTGAAATGACTTGGAATTGAAGTTTATCATCATGAAACACATGAAAATGATAAATGAAAGGTGATAAGAACTTGGAACACATCATAGGCCTCAAAATGATAGCTAAGTACACATGCATGAAAAGGTTTTCTAGGGTTTCAATTAGCAAATTACTAAATATGGTACTCAAATTTCACTTGCAATTTTGAGTCCCATCTAGTTATTTAGTAAAAAAATCATGCAATATATGTTTTTTAGTTACATGTGATAATATTTTATCATAATGGATCCCTAACAAAGAAGACCACCTCATAGATTAATAGTTTTGTTAGGAAATATCACTAAATAGATTTTTGAGAAATACATCATCATATTTTTCAATTTTTTTCAGTATTTCTCTTTTAATTCCCCTATCATAACTTTTATTTATTTATTTTCTTTAAATTTTTACTATAAATCAAGTACAAACCCAACAAGTATGTTTTTAATATATGCAACTAAATGAGAGGACACCCACTTCATAGAGTTTTAGGAAAAGACAAAATTACCTAGTAATTTTTATTTTTTATTTTTGTTGTTGTGTGTGTGAGTCACAATCATGCCTACCTAGAATGCATTATATATGCTTCTAAGTTTCTTCTTTAATTCATATTATAAAAAAATCCTAGTCAAAGATGCAATATAATATTCTATTCTTGTGTGTGTGTGTGTGTGTGTGTGTGTGTGTACTCTAGATAAAATTTTGGGGCCTAATTGCACCTCTATCAAACCACTCATCAAGTCAAGGATCAATAATATTATTTCCATTATCTTCCTTTTAGATTATGCCAATCTAGAGGTGAATCTAGAGTCCTCTCATCTCAAAAATGTTGAGTTCATTCATAACCAATTATATCAATTCTCAAGTCAGAACGTGGGTAAATGGGTAAGATATGCATCTTGGTGTAATTTCACCCACCTCACTTTGTTTGATCACAATTTGATTTTGAAAATAGATCTTTATGGTGGTTTAGAAGAGATCTCATCCCTTGTACTATTTTCACATTTCAAATCTAGTAACCTTGTATCCAGGTTGGTAGATTCTTACTAATTTCCCCATCAATTTTGTTGGATTCCCCAACTCACATCTAGTGGCCTTGATAATGTAAATGTTCAAATAATAGATAAATCTTCAGTATCTTTTATATATCTCTGCTCTCTTTTGCAAATCCTTCATGTAATACAACATGTTATGCTAGCCAATGATGTACTATTTTCATTCACTATTAAAGAATTGACTATAGAAAGTGTAATGTCTCTATTTGTTAACTTCCCATAGCTCAAAATGTTGTCTAGATACATGATAGTACTTTAGGTGGAATGAGGGCACAGTCAAGCTATATGGTATCTTTGAAAGAGCAATTGCTTCCCTTGTGGATCTAGGTATGTTTGATGATCTTGAGATGCTTCACTTTAGAGAGCCAATTTAAAGTTTAAAATGTTTCAATATCCCTTGAAAGGTTCATGACATGGTTTAATCACCTCTTATGGATTTTTTAAGTATAGTGGTTGTATCATGTAGAAGTTGAGAAATCCAACTTCACAGATCCTCAAGAACACCTGCATGCAAATATCCTGCAATGAAGAGAAGCTAGAAAATGAAAAAAGAAAAGCTTAGAAGTTATCAAAAATGTGAGAGAAAAAATGTATTCTAAGTTATGAAAACAAAATACAAAAGTTCAACCTTTTAAGGTGAACGAAACCCTAAACGAAAGAAAGCTAGGTTTGCGCATTATAATTAATATAAAATATTAATTATATGCACTTGAGAGAGCTAAAGCACCTAGAGTAATAAATAACTTACTCTAACACCCCCTTAAGTGAAGCTTAGGAGGAAGATAACCTAGAAAAGCTATAAAAATAAGGAAAATGGATTCCAACAACAAGGCTTGATTAGTTATCCAATACAAGGAAATCTCTGTAAACTGGAGACAAAGGAGAAAACCTAGTGGGAAAAAACCCTCTCCAAAAAGAGATAGAACAAACATGCTAAAAAAAAACATGAAGGGAGGAAGGCCTCAAGAAGACCCCCTAAGGACAACTTCCATAATCCCAAGCATAGACCGCAGCTAAAGATAGCGAAGTGATGCAAATGACTTGGTGAAGATGTCAACAACCTGTGCATCAATGGAAATGTACTCCAAAGAGAGAAAACCATCCTAGATCAAATGATGAATGAAATGCATATGAAGTTCAATGTGTTTAGTGCATTGATGCTCCACTGGGTTGCAAAAAATGTGAATAGCACTCTAATTATCACACCACAGAACTGTGGGATGATCAGGAGGAAAACCAAACTCAGTCATCAACTGTCGAAGCCATAAAATCTCCTAACTAGCAAGCACTACGGCTCAATACTCAGCCTCTATAGATGAAAGTGTGTGAGCCTACTGCTTCTTGTACAACCATGTGATAGGAACAAAGCCAAGATAGAAAACAAAGCCAGAAGTAGACTTTCGATCATCAACATCACCAGCCATATCCGAATCAGTGTAGCCAACAATGTGAGGATTCTCTACTGTGTAATGAATGCCATACATCAAGGTTCCCTGGATGTATCTAAAAATATGCTTGGTAACTTGCTAATGACTCTCATGAGGATCATGTGAGAACCGAGAGACAAGACCCACTGCAAAGGAGAGATCAGGATGAGTGTGTGTCAGGTACAACAAGCTACTAACCACCTATCAGTACAATGTGGGATCCACTAAAGGTGTAGGAGTAGGCTTGCAATCAAGCATATCAAAGTGTTGAAGCATGTCAAGAGCATACTTCTGCTGGTAAAAAAAGATTCCAGCAGGTGACTGAACAATTTGGAGACCAAGAAAATAGTGTAGTAGGCCAAGATCAGTCATCTCAAACTATTCCATCAATGCTCTCTAAAAATCCTTAATCATAGAGGACAAGCCACCTGTGAGAAGAAGATCATTAACATATAGCACAAGGATCAAAACCTCGGCCTCAAGACACTGAATGTAGACTATAGGATCAGAATGGCAATGGGTGAAGCCTATAGAAAGCATAAAAGAGTCCATTTTCTCATACCAAGCCTGAGGGGCCTATTTGAGAACATACAATGAGTGTTGAAGTCTGCAAACCAAGGTGGAATCCTGCACAAATCCCTGAGGTTGCTCCATGTAAATCTCCTCAGTAAGATCATTGTGCAAGAAGGCACTCTTCACATCCATCTGAAAAATTGGCCATCCCTGTAAAGCTGTGAGGGATAAGACAAGGCAAATAGAGTTCATCTTGGTGACAGAGGCAAATGTCTTAGTGTAATCAATACCCTCAACCTGTGAAAAACCCTTCACAACAAGATAGGCCTTGCACTTATCAATGGAACCATCAGCAGCAAACTTAGTACGATACAACCATTTGCATCGCACAACCTTTCTTCCCTTAGGAAGAGAACAAAGATCCCAAGTATGATTCTTCATCAAAGAAGAATACTTCTCCTCCATTGCACTATCCCACTTAGGATGTCCTATTGTTGCTACAAAAGTCTGAGGGTCATCACAAATAGCATGACTGAGAAGACTTGAACTCGCAGTATGTGAATAGGTGCGACAGGAAGTGGTAAGGTCACCAGCTAGCGATCCTGTAGCCTCAACTATAGCTCGAGCCCATTTAGGCATTTGGGGAGGATCTTGTGGCTGAGTTAAATGGGGATCAACATGATCATCATCCTCATCATCTGAAAAAGAGACTAGAAGGGATGAGGGAGTGGTGGTAAGTGAAGTAGACTCTAGATGCGGGGTATCTACTGTAGGAAGATGCTCATCAAACTAGACATCCCGTCGAAATAGGACCTCACAGGAATCGAGATCAAACAATCTATAGGCCTTAACATCCTTGCAATAGCCAACAAAAATGAGTTGTCGGCTCTTCCACCCCATTTCTCTCCTCTAAGCATCGGGTATAAACGCCCATGCTTCACTACCAAAAACTTAGAATGAAGATACATCAAGTTTGACATGAGACCAAGCCTCCTCAGGAGTAATATTTCAAACTACCTTATGAGGTATCCAATTCTAAATGTAGTTGGCACAATTGACAGCCTCTACCCAAAAACATGAATCCATGGACCTGGACTAAATCATATAATTAGCCATCTCTCGAAGGGTTTTGTTCTTCCTCTTGGCCACACCATTCTATTGAGGGGTGTAGAGCACTGAAAACTGATGCTGAAGACCATGTTCAGAGCAAAAATCCCTAAAAGCTTGGTTCACATACTCCCCCCCATTATCTATGTGTATCCACCAAATAGAAAGACCAGACTGCTTCTCAACAAATGTCTTGAAGACTCGAAATGAATCGAAGACATCAGACTTGTACTTCAAAAAGTACACCATCCACGTCTGGAGAAGTCATCAATGAAAGTAAGCACATATCTGGGACCTGAAAAAGGAGTGGGAAATGACATGAGGTCACTATGAATCAACTCCAGTGGTGCCAAAGCATGAGTGGCTCGTCCATGTGGAAAAGGATCCCTATGTTGTTTACCAAGAGCACAACCCTGAAAAACACCATCTGTACATGAAATCTAGGGAAGCCCAAGAACAAGTGCCTGTGTGCTCATCTACTGAAGATATTTGTAATTGACATGGCCAAAACACTCATGCCAAATTTTTCTTACTAAATCTACATGTGCAATAAGATATGAACCTGTCTCATCAAAATACTCAAATCCATCAAATCTGTAGAGGCAAGATGTAGAATCAACACTCCCAGTAGCCACAATCATCTCAGAATCATGTAAGTCCTAGATAACCACATCATGTGGTGAGAACTCAACTATCTTACTAGAGCCAGAGTGGTAAATCTGATATATAGAAAATAGGTTTGTCAAAATGTTAGGGACAAGAAGAACATCCTAAAGAGAGTCCCTAGCTAATGCAATAGAACTAAAACCCATGATGGAAAGATGTGATGAGTTCCCAATAACAATCTAGGTAGTAGGAGAAGGGGCAAGTGAGGTGACCAACTGTTGAGTGTTTGTCATATGGTGAGAGGCACCAGAATCAAGAATCCAAGTAGGCCCAAAAGTCATAGCTCATGCACTAAGAGTGTGACCTTTCCTTGTAGGGGGGGATGCAAACTTAGGAGCTGAAACATGATGCTCCTGCATGGCTTATTCTAAAGCCTCCAAAAGTTTCCAATACCTAGAAACAGGATGTCCATCCTTTCCACAAAAACTATAGGTCTCAATTGATTTCTTCTTAGTCTTGGAGGTAGACTTAGTAGACTTTGAAGTAGCTTTACCCTTGGAAGGGTTAGCTGGAGGTTTGGCATCAGTTTTTGGTGCATCTTTCTTCGGTTTGGTTTTATATTTTGGTTTCCCTTGAGAAGTCTAAGCAACCAATGCTTGGTTGGAAGAGCTAGAGGCATCCACCTATTGGATCTTAGCTTGTTCCCATGTCAACTAATCACAAAATGTCTCAAATGAGGACATCTGATGTTTGTTACCCAAGGCATCCATGGTGGAGTAGAAAGTGGAAGAAAAGATCTGATATTATCCTCACAACTTTGAGAGTATCAAAAAAATACACTCACCATCAGTTTTGTTTTTACCACATCCCTGCAAGACTGTATGCAGAGATTTGAACTTCATCAAGAAGTCTTCAATAGTGGGAAAAGTGGCAGGAGTCAAAGAAGTCAACTCTGCATCAAGCTGTAGTGCCCAAAATTCATTCATTGTGCCAAACAATGTGTGGAATTTGGTCCAAATAGCCCGTAGAGTGGTCAAACCATCCAAATGAAATAGTAGACTATTGGAGATGTTTAGCGCAATTAGTCCCATGGCTTCATCCATTTTGTTTCTATGTTGAAGAACCTCATAAGGGCACTACAGAGCAGGTTGGTTCACATCTAGGCATGACCATAAGCCTCTTGACATGAGAAGCCTAGTCATCTATGTCTTCTAGGTGTGATAGTTGTGCAGCATGAGTTGGATCACAGAAGGATCCGACATTGAGAGAAAGAAAAGATGGAAGTAGAAGGGTCTGATTCTGAAGAAAATTATAGAATAGAAAATGCTCCCCCCACAACGAATAAAAATATCCCCCAAAACCAAAACAACAACTACGGAAAAACACAAAAACTAAGAAAAGAACTTGGAATTCGGATGTAGAGAAGAGGAAAATAGAAGCCTCTACTTCAACACCAAATTTGGAAGCTCAAAAAAACTTGGAATCAAATGAAACTAGCACCATTTTCTTCATCTTTGAGTAAGCTTTTCGGTGCTTCTTTTGAATCACAAAAATACGTCTGTATGCTCAAGTTATGAGCAAAAAATTGATTGCAGGTCCAAAAGAGGAGCTCACTGGAAAAATACAAACATTGTCCTAAATTTGACGCTTGTACGGCCGTCACAAGCCATCGCCAAAAAAAAATAATCTGATCACCAGAAAGATGATGTCATCAGTGGAAAAGATGACATCATGTTGTTGGAAAGGTGACGTCAGCCAGTTGCTGGAAATGTGATGTCAGCTGACAAATTGCTAACATGTCCTATCTAAAAATGATGTCAGGATGATGTCAGTCGTCGGAGTAGCTAAAATACAAAGACCACTGGTGGCGGTGGCACCCGAGAAGAGAACCCAATGATAGCGCTGGTGGAGGTGGAGTGAAGGAGGCGCTCGGGTGGTGGTCAGGTTGGAGTAGAGTGCCAGTGGTGGAGCTAGATGAGGTGGGCACTCGGCGGGGCCGCAGTGGCCACTGAGCAGAGCGTTGGTGGCGCATTTTTTAAACACAAATTTATTTATTTTATTTTATTTTGTCTGTATGACCGTATGGCAACATGCAAGGGGGCAAACAAAATTTCCCAGATGCCCAAAAGCCAAAAACTACAAATTTTATATGTTTTTTGACTACAAACAGCCTTCCAGAATGGCCCAAAGTGCCCTAAAAATTTGCCCTTCACCCTTTTGAAGAAAATAAAACCTTCAAAAAAGCTGGGGTTTCTAACTCTGAATCGAGGCTTCAAGAATCTTCAAATGAGGAAGTAGTAGGTCCACTCTGATAACATGTAGAAGTTGAGAAATCCAACTTCACAGATCCTTAAGAACACCTGCATGCAAATATCCTGGAATGAAGAGAAGCCAGGAAATGGAAAAAGAAGAGCTTAGAAGTTCTCAAAAATGTGAGAGAAAAAATGTATTCTAAGTTATGAAAACAAAATACAAAAGTTCAACTTTTTAAGGTGAACGAAATCCTAAAGGAAAGAAAGCTAGGTTTGCACATAATAATTAATGTAAAATATTAATTATATGCACCTGAGAGAGCTATAGCACCTAGAGTAATAAATAACTTACTCTAACATATCATGTATTGATAGGTCAATCTTTTGGTGCAGTGACACTCACTACCTCTAAAAAGGGTATGAGAGCTTGGTCATAGGTATGAATCTACACAAACCAGGATTGCTAACATTGGGAGGGAGATTATTGGTAGTGTGCTAGCATCCCATGTAGGATTCATGACATGGATTTACTATCTCATTTGGATTATATACCTTTATTGATTGTATCAAACACTGATACACAATCATTTGGTGCAACAAGAATCATATCCCCCTATTAAACCACTTTAGGAATAACAAACTCATCTCCTTTATATTATTTTTTCTGTTCTCTTAAATGTTTTATTAAGGAGGTGGTAAGAACTAGGGGAAGAAACTTATCCCCTTGCACCAAGGCTTGATTTAACGACTCTACCATTTCTACCCTATGCCCTCCTAAGAAATTACTGATCAAGATGCCCCTAAGTTAGCCACATCTTCATATCAAAATTAAAATAAATAGTAACAAGATATCAAAAGATCTATAAAATACTAAATAAATTTTATTTTTTATGAAATAAAACCAATTTGTATTAATTGAAAAATTATACTTTTAATTTTAATTTTGGCAATAGAACTAAAAATATATATACTTATTTTAATAATTAAAATAATCATCATAAATTATCTATTTTATTAAATAAAAATCCAAAAATTAGAATAAATAATATAAGACTCCTAAATCTCTAAAATAAAACGAAAAATCATATATTTTATTATTATTTTAAATTTCCTAAAAACTATACATAAATCTTGTTATGTGTTGAACTTCTGCCTATAAATATAAGGTCAAAGTATTTCAAATAATCACAAATTAAAGAAGACTTGCACAGTGAAAGGTATTTGACATATTCATATTTATGATGTTCAAGTTTGAATTCTAATTGTCAGTATTTTGGTAGTTGTCTATTTTATATAGTGTTAAGTATCCATTGTCCATTCAATATACTGATTACTATTGAAATGGAACAATTGCTACAAGCACTGATATTCAGGATTTGTGTGTTTTGTGTTTCAAGGTTCTTTGAATAGACCTAAGATATTTTGTCAGAGACAACTTGTCACCTACTAATATCTACCTTTATTTTAGATTATAATATTTTTTTGGTTTACTTTGTGGTGTGATTTTAGATTCAAATTACACATCTAAAGAATCTTGCAATTATTTTGAATTCCATTTTAGTAAGTAATTATTTCATGGATGATTGGTTTTTTGGGTGTACTAACCTTTAGTTTCCTTTCTTTTTGAACCTTTTGGTCATGATTTAATGACTTTGTATGAAAAACATTTCATTAGCATTTCTATGATTGATATCAAAAGTATATTGTGATAGGCACTTGGTTTATTTAAACTAACTTTGATAAGAATTATATTCTTGGAAATGAGAGCCTTTAATCAGTGTTAATATGATTTTGATGCAATGCAAGGTAGGAGAAACTGTAAAGGAAATGTCCAAGCCCCCAGTAAACAACTACATAGTGGAAACAACACAACAATGCAAGAGCAATGCAACATCTGATACCAAATCACAACTCTTTATTCATCTAATAACTAATTATATGCAATATGCCTAGTTGTAAGGCCTTCTAGGTTAGGGCCAAATACAAATAGCAATTACAAAATCAGTTTTGCAAGATCCAACAAGATCCACTTACAAATCCAATTCTAGCTAGTCCAGATACACAACTAGATAAGAACACCAAGAAGAATCCACACTTGTACCCTCAGGTCCACCAAGCAATCTTATGGTTCCTAAGCCACAACCCTATCTCTTCAAAATTTGTGTCCACACTTCATCCCCTTCTCCAAGTTGGAATGATCACTACTACCTAAAGACTCCACAAAACCCCTTACTTATACCCAACTAAGCCACAATTTGGCCTAGCTCATTACAAACTAAATTAAATCCCTTACATTAAATATAGGTTGAGCCACAAGTATGCTACAACACTAAATTAAATGCCCTTACATTAATTAAATTCCAAAAGTTAGCTTAGACAACTTGACACTAGTAGAAACCAAGACCAAGCTGAGCACCAATAAATTCCTAAGCATAGCCGAGCTCCACAGGCCATGTTGAGCAACCACAAACCATGCCAAGCTCCTAGACCATGTCGAGTCCATAGACCATGCCAAGTTTCATAGACCATGCCAAGCTCCTAGACCATGTCGAGTTCCATAGACCATGCCAAGTTCCCATTTCATGCAAAGCAACCAAAGACCATGTCAAGCACCAGTATCTTCTAAACTCCACAACTTTAAGCCAAAATCTCTCCAAACATGCAAGATTGCAAGAAAACCCAAAATGCTCCTACATCAAACACCCCATGTTCAAAAAGATGTTCTCAGTAGCTAGAAGAACATCTTTTGAGATTCAACACATAAATCCCAAACTAGTTCTTCACATACATATCCTTCAAGTCTTCAACTTGTACACTCGTTCCTTTGTTCTTCTTCTACTTCTTCACATCCATCTTAGGTGTGCTACAAGTCTTCTTTCCACACTGATCTCCAACCTTCTTAGAATTTTCCAACTCAACTCATCTGGAAATACTCAAGTTCCTCCTACTGAGTTCTTCATTCTGCAAAGGAATAAGGGAAAACTTCCTACCACCTTTCTCAATAGTAAATACATTCTTGACACAATCATAGACAGCCCTACAATCATACTACCAAGGTCTAACAAGAAACATATGACAACTATTTATGTCCACAATATCACACAACACTTGATCCTTATACTGCCCAATTTGGAAATCTATAAGGCATTGCTCCCTCACTTCTAAAGCATGTTCACCTTGCAACCAGCCAATCCTATTAGGATAAGGATGTCTCACTCTCTTCAAACCAAGTTTCTAAACCATCTCCTCAGCAACAAGGTTATCAGTACTACCACCATCCAAAATCACCTTGTAGACTTTACCACCATACTTACAACAAGTCCTAAACAAACTAGTCCTTTGACAAGAATCCAATATCCTCTCACCAACTAGTACTGACCAAGCCAACAAACTTTCTCCTTGCTTAGGCTGACTATCTTGAACTACAACCTCACTCACAACAATAGTTGTCCAACTAGACATTCAAAATATATATGCCCTTCTTTCCCACATCTAAAACAATTACCTCTAAGCCCACCTCCACCTATTCTCCTTTTATGATCAGCAAGTTTTGATTCACTTTCAACACTCAGATTAGCTTGTGCCAAGCTATCTTGCTTCTCCTTCCCTCTAGCAAGACATTGACTTTTCCTTTTCAACTTATCATTTTCCTTTAGGGCATACTAATAAGCATCGTCAACTGAAGAAATATTCAACATACCAACCTCATCATGAATATTGAATCTCAAACCATTAATGTACCGAGCTACCTTTTCCTTTGACAATTCTCTATGACCAAACTGAATAGTCAACTTGTAGAACTCCTTAATATAGTCCTTCATAGACATATCTTTCTATTTCAGATTCTACAATATCTTAAACAACTCAAGTTCATAATTAGATGGAATGAACTTAGCCTTTAACTTAGTCACCATCAATCTCCATCTAGAGATCTTCATTTCACCTTCCTCTTCTCTGTCTCTTTGCAATTTTTTCCACCAAAGAGTAGTATGTCCTTCAACTTAATTTGTGCCAACCTCACTCTAAATAGATACTCAATATCCTCAAGCTCAAAGTAGTCTTCCAATTCACCAATCTAATCAATCAGGTCTTCAAGAGTCAAAGTACCTAAGAAATTAGAAACCTCCATCTTATGCTTCAGCTTCAATAGGGATCCAAGTCTTGCAAACTAACCAGCCCTAGTTTTAATGGGTCTCTCCACATGATCAAGTTTATCCTCACTACTAGATCCAACAACTTCAAAGCCTTTAGGAACTTTCTCATAACTATCTTCAGTACCCACATGCCTAGGTACACCACCTAAAGCACTTACAATTTCATCAATCATGTCACTCTTTATCAATGTAATCTTAGATATGAACTCTACTTTTATCTTCTCTGAAATCCTTTCTTCCACAACATCACTAAGATCATCAATTTCCCTAGGGTCCAATCTTCTTGGAGGTTTCTTCCAAAATTTATCAAACCCTAAGCAACAGATCTACCAACCCATAAGATCAATCAGCCACAAGATCAACCTTCTCAGCAAGTCCTAGTGTAAACTGCCTTAGCTTTGGCAATCTGTCCACACACTTAGGAAGACCTTTGCTCTGATACCACTTGACATAATAAAAGGTAGGAGAATCCCTAAAGGAGATTTCCAAGCCCCCAGCAAATAACCACACAACTGAAATGACACAATAATGCAAGAGCAATGCAACATCTGATGCCAAATCACAACTCTTTATTCATATAATAACTGATGGCTTACAATATGCCCAGATGTAAGGCCTTCTAGGTTAGGACCAAATACAAACAACAATTACAAAATTAGTTCTACAAGATCAACTTACAAATCCAATCCCAACTAGTCTAGATACACAACTGGATAAGAACACCAAGAAGAATCCACACTTGTACCCTCAAGTCCACCAAGTAATCTTCTAGTTCCTAAGCCGCAGCCCTAGCTCTTCAAAATTCACATCCACACTTCATCCCCTTCTCCAAGCTAGAATGATCACTACTGCCTAAAGACTCCACAAAACCCCTTACTTATACCCAACTAAGCCACAAGTTGGCCTAGCTCATTACAAACTAAATTAAATCCCTTACATTAAATATAGGTTGAGCCACAAGTCGACTATAACACTAAATTAAATACCCATACATAAATTAAATACCAAAATTTGGCTCATAAACAACTTGACACCAATAGAAACCAAGACCAAGCCGAGCACCAGTAAATTCCTAAGCAAAGTCAAGCTCCACAGACCATGCTGAGCAACCACACACCATGTTGAGCTCCTAGACCATGCCAAGTTCCATAAACCATGCTGAGCTCCGAAACCATTTTGAATTCCATAGACCATGCCAAGTTCCTAGACCATGTTGAGCAACCAAAGACCATGTTGAGCACCAATATCTTCCAAACTCCACAACATTAAATCAAAATCCCTATGAACATGTAGGATGGCAAGCAAACCCAAGATGCTCTTGCATCAGATTTTTTCTTCTTATTACATCTGTGAATTTGTAATTACATGGAGACATTCTGACAGCTGGTCATCAAAATATTTTTCATACCTCCTTTGGGATGAATGGGATTTCTATGTCCAAGATTAGATAGAAACATGTGGGGATGGTTCACTCAATAGTTCTCTAAATATTAAACCATCAAGCAGGCAGATACAAAACATGAAAGGATGCTTGGGGTTATGCTCTAAATCAACTTTTTTGAACTCAATAGTTTGTCACTTCCAATAATCAGGTTTCATATGAACAAAGTAAAGACTATTGAAGATTACAAATAAAATCACTCTTGCCTCAATACAACCATGATAAGTGGCAAGGGAGAGAAGAAGGATTTGTCTTAGAGGCATCCTTCAATGTCACAATGAAGGAGAATGGACTTGATGCTTCCTATAAATTTGAGAAGCAAGATAGTGCATGGTGGTTTTCTCTAGAATTTTCACCAATTGAAAGGGTTGAGATACCTTTCCTTTTCTTGTTTCTTGAGTTATTAGGTCTATCTATCATGATAAGAATTTGGGGCAGAGTAACATACCTATTCGGCAACTCCTTTCTTCATGCCATGACCACACAAGCATAGAAATCTCTTTAATTTGGTCAAATAATACACACAATAGGAATTGCCTAGATAATCTATTCAATATTATATAGTTGGGCATATAGGTAGTCAAGTTAAAACATGTAGAAAACTGCCTATGAGATATTCCCTTGCAACTTATATGTTACAAGTAATAAATATCAAATTATGATTAAGATTTCTTAAAAATTATATAAATATTATTAAAAAAAACTAAACAAATAATTTACAAAATACTAAACCAATATATTTATCAATTGTAAGATTAATTTTTTATAAAACAACAACTATCTAATACTTTCAATACATAATTGACCTTTTTTCAGTTAACTTGATTTAAAACAATTGTCTATTTCCAAGTAAATATATAACTTTGAATTATTTTGATGAACATCTGAGTCTGGTGTATAAGCCCTTATTTTGGAACATAGATAAATATTTGAAAACTTAAAAAGTAAATATGCAGGTGTATATGAATATTTTTTAATTTAAAATAAGATAATGTATTATATTTATTAGAAAAAATTGAAAATTTAGATTAAAAAGTAATAAACAATAATATTTAATTATATAATACAAATATATAAGTTAAAAATTAAAAATTAAAAAATAATTTTTATTTTTACTATATTTTAATTTTGTTAACAATATTTATAAATACAAAAATAACTATTCTATAAATCTAAATATTTCTATAATTATACAATTATATATTTTAACAATACCATATAAGACTTGTTAAATAAAGTTATTAGCTGATAGGCTATTTACTATGGGATTCTTCATTGTGAAATATCCTATTCAAGTCAGAATCTTATTTGCAATGAGTTTTGGTGACTAATGGAACTTACCTTCTACCTAAAAAATGAACATCGAGTTGCTTGGGAAGATGGGGCTGCTACATCTACGAACATGGACACAGAGTTGTTTGGTGAACATGGATATGATGCTACTTATTGGTAAATAGGATTTGGAGCCGAATAACTTGTGAAGCCCTTTTTAATGATGTTTGTGCATTTTTGTGCCATGCCACTATAGTGGTTTTAGAGGGGGCCTCCATGGTTATAGATGGGGAAACCACAGTGCTACTTAATACCACCATCCTAGTTACAAGGTATTCTGTCATCTCCTACCAACAACAGATGGATGAGGAGATAAGCATTGTGGCCACCTGAAGATTTAGCACCATGATTCCACCACCACTAGCCACTGTGTATGATATATGAGAGGGTGGAGAATGGTATGCCTTTTGTAGTTGTGATTGGTTTTTTTTGGCAAGCCTTACCGAGAGTGAATAGGTTTTAGTGCTGCAAATAAATTTTGGTTGTGTTTGGCCTTGATTTTGTAGATCTTGCAAGATTATTTTCCTTTTCAATGGTTTTGTAGTTCTCGGTTGCTTCGATGGGGAAAAAGATGAGGTTTTGAATTTTTTATTTGATGTTTTGTAGTGTTTAATGATTGGTTTAATCTTCTAGGGTTTAGGGGCAAGTGAAGGTTTTGCAGGTTGAATTTTGTGCAGGGTTTATGTGGGGTGATTTATTTGTTAGGTGTGATTTTGTCATCCTTTGTACTTAAGATTTATATCTATTGGTAGGTAAAGGGTTTTAAGGTTCATGTATTTAGTGTCATTTATGGTTGAATTTTTCTATTATGTTACAAAGGGCTAATATGTAAGATTGGATTTGTTTGATCTACAAAGGATTTGTATGTAATTTTGCGAGATTATATAAATATACATCGTAGATTCCAACATATGGTGACTTTGGTTATGTTTCTTTGATTTTGTAGTTTGATTTGTTGAAGCAGACATGGGAAAAGAGAAGACCCATATCAACATTGTGTTCATTGGACGTGTTGACTCTGGGAAGTTTACCACCATGGGACACCTTATCTACAAGCTTGGGAGTATTGATAAGTGTGTGATTGTCACATGTTTGAGAAGGAAGCCACTAAGATGAACAAAAGGTCATTCTAGTATGCCTGGGTTCTTGACAAGCTTAAGGCTGAGAGGAAATGTGGTATTACAATTGATATTGTTTTGTGGAAATTTGAGACTACAAAGTACTATTGCACTATCATTGATGACCATGGTCATAGAGATTTCATTAAGAACATGATTAATGGTAAATCACAAGTAAGTATTTAAATTTTTAATCATTGATTAAGGCCCTATCAATATTTATGTAGATCATAGTCAAAATTCGCATTACTTCAATGTACTTTTCACAATTGTGGCACTGTAAAGGTGCATGCACGAAACCTTGTTTTGATGTTTGCATTCTTAATTTCATGATTTAGAATTATTTATGCCCAAATCATGTTCTGTCTTTTTAATATAGGTAATCGTAATGAAAAAATGTGTGGTTGAACCCAATAGTTTGGCATATGATGGGATCTATGGATTGAAACCATTACATTTAAGATTCATATCTGTTATGTTTTGATAAGTGTACAAATGGGTTTTAAGATTACCTATTTGCTTTTATGTGCATTTAAGATTGGTTCATGTTATCATTTGATAATTGTATGGATGGTTTCTAGGATTACCCTTTTGTGTTGGTTTTCTCTTATGTTATTTGAACATGTTCTCTAAGGTCATAGATTTAACAATGTTAGGTGTTATGGCCTAGTTTTTTGTATTCATTAGGTTCTAGATTTAGTTATCTTCTTGGTTTTCATGGCATTATTCTTATTAAATTCATTGTATCCGATCTAGAGATTTCCAAATTTTTTTTTTTTAATACCTGCTGAGAAATACTTTTTAATGTTGTCAATTTTATGGGAGATCAATATTTATGCATGTACCTTCTGGATGTATTCAACTATTTTTAATGGTTTTATCTAGTTCCACAAATTTAAATTGTGGAGCAAGTTATAATTGGTGCTATTGATCTTCATGTAATATATGCATTAGTAATTGATCTATCTCTATAATGTTTGACATCCCCACTTTGCGGCAAAACATTTTGAGGATTTTGTGGACGTTTATATAGGTCGATTGTGCTTTTTTTATGGGAAAAAAATGGATTATTTACTCTTGACCTATTATAGATTTAAAAATCCCTATTCTCCTTAGGCAAGAGCCTACAACACAATGGTAAATTGTGAGCCTCTTATTTGAGAGGTCTTGAGTTCAACTCTACATAAGATTAATAAATAATAATAATTAATCACGTTACATAATAATAATGAATCTTGGCTTTGGCCTCTTACTGATAAAAAAAATTCCCTATTCTCCAAATCTTTTTAAATTATTTCATTAGTATATCGACCCAAAATATAAAACCTCAAAGATGCTTTCGACTATGCATATATTTTGCTTTGGCTATATGAAATAAAATTGAAATATGAAATAATGACTATCACCTCTTAAATTTATATTTATATTCATTTATATTAAATGTATAAAAGTGTTAGATTTTTTATTTTGCACAAATAAAAAATATATTTAAAACTACCATTTGATAATCCTACGTAGTCTAGAAAAGTTTAAATTATAATTTACACAAATTTTTAAAAAATCTTACTTTTTATTTTATTTTAAAGAGTAACTTAGATTAACAAGGGCTGTGCACAGCTTTAGTCCTTGCCTAACCTAAAGTGGAGGAGTCACAAGGAGCTTTTGAAAATTGGTTATTAGTAGGAGACAATAAAAAATAGGAAGCTCGACGACCCCATACAAAGAAGTAGAAAAGTCATAAAAGCTCACAATTGAGTTCTTTCCATTAATCTCCATACCCACAGCTGCCACTTATATGTTATGAAGTAACAATATCATACGATGAATTCATGTATCATGTGGAAAAAAAATAGTAATTCCCATATCATTGTTAGAGTATCTATAAAAAATATTTTTGTTTGTTAATGGATTTGATTAAAACCCTAAAGGAAGCTTTATGCCAAAATGTTTCAATTGTTCCCTTGAAGATTTTGTGGAGGTATAGAAACTCCATGTTAGAGATGTCAAACACTGGAGTTGAACCATTTATGCTAAAATCATATAGAAAGGTGTTAAATAAATTTTTTTGAAATCATATAGAAGGGTGTTAAAATAAAAAAGTTTTGGCTAAGGATTGAAAAGGCATCCAACATAAAACAAGGTTCTTGTAAGCCCCAATTCCACCATTGGCCTTTGAACCATATCAATCTACTACTAGAATTTGAAGATTTTTTTATTGGATATTTGTTTATTTATATTATATGATTATGTAATTTATTATAGATTTTTTATTAGATATTTCTTTATTTAACATATTATATGATAATATATTGAATAATAATTAATAAGAATTAATAACTAGTAAATACTATTAGTTTAGTTAATAAATATTCAACCATATTAAATATTAAATTTCACACAATGTGATTGTTAATGTTGGATCACCTAGGTTCAAACTCCACTATGTTGGATCGCCTAGGTTCAAACCCCACTAGGACATTATTGATAAGTTGGTCTTTGATGAGTGACCTCAACAATTCAAAACTCTCAAATAAGAAAATGCTATTTGTTATTTATTTATTTAGATAAACATCAAAATTAAATATACTATTAAAGTTTCTTAAATAGAAGCTCCACTTTGCATAAAATATTTTAAAAAAATTAAATGTATAATAAATTAAATTTTAATTTAGCAATATTGGGAATAGGAATGACTATGCCAATAACAACTATTTATTGTTTGGAATGAGTATAAGCTCATTTTAGATGAATGAAATAGAAAATAGAAAACGTATTCCAAATTTTTTATTCTAACTAAATGTGCCCTAAAAGAATACAATTTTTTGGTTTACCTGGGATAGTGGACTCCATTTAGGATTTATTATTAAAAGAGTGCCTCAATCAAGGTTACACTAGTAAGATGATGTACATAACATGAGGAGACAATGGAGTATGAGTTGACACAAACAAATGATGTACATCACCATAAAAACTAGCACAAAAAAAAAAAGCAAGTGTGAGAAAGCCCAAGGTAAACCTATACAACACACTAGAATTGAATAGATAAAAGTAGAAAAATATACTTTTGCAAACTAGATTCCAAGGTCATTGGATGTGAGAACAAAGGATATTGTATGCCTTTATCATTTAAAATAAGAAGATTGATTTTTTCCTTTACTACATTCATTATGATCATATTGTATGATATAATTTCAAATTAGACAACAAAATACTCATTTGATTTGGATTCAGTTGTATATTTTTTTCAATCAGTCATTTAGGTCACACTCGAGATATTTTTAAAAAGTAACTAAACTTTCAAATTGAAAACACAACCTTAAAGGGTAGAGATGAAGGAAGTCTTGAAAATGAAGGGCATGAACATACCCTTAAAAACATCATATACTTACAAAGACATAAGAAAATGACAATAAGCAGGCATACCCCCAAAAAAATTCTCCTAGGAGGAGAGAAAATTCTAGACCAGTAAAAGTATATCAATTTGCTACTAAAATTTGAAGATTTTTTTATTAGATTTTTCTTTATTTATATCATATAATTATGTATTTTATTATATTTTTTTATTAGATATTACTTTATTCAATATATTATATGATAATATATTGAATAATAATTAATAGGAATTGATAATTAGTAAATAACATTAGTTTAGTTAATAAATATTCTACCATATTAAATATTAAATTTCACACAATGTGATTGTTTATGTTAGATCACCTAGGTTCAAACCCCACTAGGACATTATTGATAAGTTGGTCTTTGAAGAGTGACCTCGACAATTCAAAACTCTCAAACAAGAAAATGTTATTTGTTATTTATTTATTTATATAAACATCAAAATTAATTATACTATTGGAGCTTCTTAAATAGAAGCTCAACTTTGCATAAAATATTTTTACAAAATTAAATATATAATAAATTAAATTTTAATTTTAAAGCAATATTGGGAATAGGGATGGCTATTCCAATCACAAATATTTATATTTTGGAATGAGTATAAGCTCATTTTAGATGAACCAAACAGAAAATAGAAAACATATTCCAAATTTTCTATTCGAACTAAATGTGCCCTAAAAAAATAGAATTTTCTAGTTTGTTTGGGATAGTGGACTCCACTTAGGATTTATTATTAAAATAGTGCCTCAATCAAGGTTACACTAGAGAGATGATGTACATAACATGAGGAGACAATGGAGTATGAGTTGACACAAACAAATGATGTACATCACCATAAAAACTAGCACAACAACAAAATGCAAGTGTGAGAAATCCCAAGGTAAACCTACACAACACACTAGAATTGAATAGATAAAAGTAGAAAAAAATACTTTTCTAAACTAGATTCCAGGGTTGTTGGATGTGAGAACAAAGGATGTCATATGCCTTTATCATTTGAAATAACAAGATTTTTTTTTCTATACTACATTCATTATGATCATATCATATGATATAATTCCAAATGAGACAACAAAATACTCATCCGATCTAGATTCTGTTGTATATCTTTTTTCAATCAATCCGTTAGGTAACACTTGAGATATTTTTAAAAAGTAACTAAACTTTTAAAATGAAAATGCAACCTTAAAGGGCAAAGATGAAGGAAGTCTTGAAAATGAAGGGCATGAACATACCCTTAAAAAAATAATCTACTTACAAAGACATAAGAAAATGAAAATAATTAGGGATACCCCGAGAAAAATTCTCCTAAGCAGAGAGAAAATTCTAGACCAGTAAAAGTATTTCAGGCATGTTGGGCTCCAAAATTATACATAGGCCCACCTGAATATTACATGTATCCATATTATCTCCAACATTTGTTATACATATGTATATATAAAATATTTGGTTACAAAGTTATGAAATATAAATCGAATAAAACCTAGACTGATAAATTATAGAATAACATAGTATTCAGGGAATATAATCAATTACATTAATATTTGTAAAATGTTATAATTTATATGTGGTACTTATATTGGGAAAAAGATTTCTTATTTGAGAGGTACTTGATTTGGAAGTCTTTTCTTTGGTCGGGAAATCTTACACCATAAAATTTCCACCAATTACTAATAAAAAAATTCTTTAAAATCATAGAGTTGCCACAAAAATGCAATTCAAATTAATTGATGTCAAGAATGCACAATTGATAAAAGTTGGAAAAATAAAAAAGAAGCATAACAAAATTGAAACATATAAAACCCTAAATTTGAGGTATAGCTCTCAGATATATCAGATTTCTTTGATATCCCATCGCAAACAAACGGACAGTCACAAATACAAACATCAATTCTCTATTGTAGTACATTTTCTCAACAAAAACAACTGCAAAATCCATCATATTGAAAAAGTAAAATATGATAGAATTGTCATACAAGATAGAAAGCATACAAATAACGTGACCTCCACAGAATGCACTCTGCCCTATCAAATATGGAAGAAGTATCAATTTTATGTGGATAATGAGATGTGTTAAGGAGAAATTTATTCTTGTGTGCCTATTAAGAATGTATGTGGAAGGTTTTTTGAAGGAAGATGAAAACAATTAAAGTAGAACACCTATGAATCAAAATTAGAAAGCCAACTGCCCGAGAACATTAACTAGAATGTTAAAGAAAATGCCATGAAGTAGTCCAATTACATGCACAAGGACACGTGCACTATTCTTCCCAGACCTCCCTACCTCTTGCCATGACTTAGCACCATCCTACACTTTGCAGTGAATTTTATGTCAAAATTTCTACACAAAAAATTAAAAAGATTACCCAAAAATTGGATAAGAGCAAATGAAATAAATTAGAAAATTGCACCAGAAAACTGAAGTTCTTAGTGACACTCTCTTCTACACAAGAATGACATCTAAAATTTGGTCTATATGGAGTGGATATGATATGCACAATAATGGTGGAAGATAGATTGAATGTCTACAATTCCACTTCAAACCATTGTTGAACCTCTTTCAGAACTTCTACATCCATTTTTGGGATGAAAGTTATTGAATTGATGGACATCTACATGTTGGAATTACAAGTAGGAAAGGAGTAAACTTCTAAGAAGTGGGTGGGGGGGTGAATTAGGAGTTTAAACTTGGACCCATAAAACTTTCACCATTCATGCATCACATGCATTAATATATTTAAATAACATATAAAGCATATGCATCAATCATGTAAACATATAATCAAACACAAACTTAACACTAGATATGGTTACCCAGAAACCCTCCAAGTGAGAAGGTAAAATTGGGGTGGGGATGATACCCACAAATCTTTACTACTGTAGTAATAAAGTGTAGCGAATTAAGGTTACAATGGTTTGAGCATGACTCATGATCTATCCCGTGAAAGGCCTACCCTATTAAAGGCTTACAAAGACTGTTAAGTCCCACCTTGTTAGAGGATTTCAACACCTAGTTAGAAGTGTGCCTAGTTAGAGGACTTTAGGTCATTCACTTGGAATGCCAACCTATTAAAGGATTTGGTAAAGCCTATTAGGACTACTCTGACTAGGAGATTTAACTGAAATCATCTGTTAGAATGTCTCAGAATAGATCTTGCAATTGGCACTTTCTTGCTTGATAACAGATCACCTCTATCCAATCTCGGATTGATCCTTCATGATATAATCTATCAATGTTGTATCCTCTATCCTCTGTTCTTCACTTAACTAATTTTGCAATTCACTCTTATTGCTAAGTCACCTTGAATGCTTTGCAAATCACATTCAATCATTCACCCCTTGTTACTCTATATAAAGTTTAGGGCTTCATTCTCCCTAAAAAGACTTAGGTGGCTTAGGGTTATGTATGAATCTATGACTAAGATTCATCCATTTTACCTCTTAAACCTTCCCATTTTTTGATTGGCTACATGTAATTGCACAGGGAATCCACATATAGATTTGTTCTTATCTCTAAAAGATTGAAATCTATCCTTAAGTTGGCTTGAAAATGGTTTTCATAGTTTTTTGTGTCATTACAAACAAATATGTCCAATCTATGTTACTTGGCATATGAAGTATCTAATGCTCAACATACACTGTAATTCTATTCTGACTCGACATCTAAACTGCTTGCATCTATTATTCATTCAGTACTTGAATCACTCGACATGGTCTATCTGCTCAAAACTTGAGTGAACGAGACATGAGTGACTCGACACTCATTGCAACTTGGCATGGTCTAATATTTACATGGTGTACTTGGCATGCATTACTCGTTTGGCATAAACTGAGTAAATGATATAAGTGTGTTGACACTCACTTGTCAAAACCAATTTGAGATCTACAATCTCCCCCTTTGATATGAGTTTCAAAAACACTTGAATATACATAATCAATCTAATCTTTTCAAGTATAACATATCCATGACTTAGCTTATATGCAAAACTTTTAAATTTTCAAAATTTTGTAATAACCTAGATATCTCAAAATTTATAACTCCCCCTGAGTTAATATGTTTGTTTTGTATCCAAAATCTATTCTCCATTTTGAGTAGATTTGTCTTTGTTGATACTCTTTGACTTCAATGTACTTGTACTCTTTCATGCCACTCTGTATTTTATTACTCCCCCTTTCTTTATTCTCTCCCTTTTTGTTGCCTCCCCCTTTTTATTTGTCTCCCCCATAGGATATTCCCCCCCTTTTTGGCACTTATGTCAAATGGGTTATACACATATAGTGTGTTTCTACAAAAATGATTTATGGACCTGCATTATGATTTTAAGAGTTACATCCCAGTTGTGACATGCAACATCCAATGACTTGAGTTGGATGGAAAGCTTAGTAGCAAGGTGTACTAGGCCATCTAGAGTAGAAAGATTAGGGTCTTTCTTCAATAGAGTTTTTGCATAACCTAGTTCCTTCTGTAGTATCTCCAAATGAGGGGTGAGAGACACATGTATACTTGTCAAGTTGGCTCTTATGTTAGCCTCTTTTGCTATTAATACAACTAATTAATTTTGTGTTTGAAGTAATGTATTAAAATTCTTCTCACTCTGAGCAGGGTTTAGAGGTATCCTTGTACTTGATATGTTTAGATTTCTCTCCAAGCTCAGAATGTGATGTCTGGTCTCTTGGGTGAAGAGTGTAGGGTCACACAATTCGGTATATAATGAGAATATATTCTCAAGTACCTTCTTCACATCCTCAACCTTTTTTGCCAATGCAACTTGAGTGAGTGTTATATCACCAGATATCTTCTCATTTACCTTGCTCTGGAATTTCTTTTCAAACCACTCTAATTTTTTTGCATTAGTTTCAATGTCTTCATTGCTTACCTTTTCCACTATATCTGACAATTTTTCTAGTAATGGTTTTGTTTCTTCACAAGTTGGCAGACTAAGTGCATCTAAAAATATGTCTAAATGTCTTGAAGCACTTGTTTCTACCTATGCTCTCTCCTAAGCATTTCTTGATGCTTCTTCTTTTCTAAAGCTTGTTGAAAAATGCTTATTTTATCAAGTGTCATTATATCATTATCAAATTTAGGAATGATTATCTCTTCATCAAAAGTGATATTTCCATAGTGAGTTACTTAAGCATCTTTTGAAGAGCTTGAGCCTAGCACTAAGATCTGCAATGGTATAGCTTCCGTGCTCAGCTTTTGAAGAATTTTTGTAGGAGAAGTGCCAAATGTTGGTAAAGTTACCAATGCTTGGATGGCTTCTTGATCCTTTATCTTAGGTGTTTTCTCACCTTCTTCAAATTGGCTCTTATCTAATTCAATGACATGAACAACACCTTATCCTTGTGCTTCAAGTATAGATGAATCTATCTGTCCTATTTCCTACTGTACATTTGTGTCTTTTTCTTCTTCTTGCTTCTCGAGAGTAACAACTTTCACAAGTGTGTCAACCTTAGTAGGTGTATCTATTGTAGTTTGAAACAAAGGTTACAGTTGAGTAACTGAAGGGATGGTAGAAGGTGGTTCTAGTGGATTCACCTTATCCCTTGTAACTTTAGTTACTGCCTTTTGAAGTTCTTCTACACTGACCAAACTTGGATTTTTACATAATTGTGCTTGGAGAGTAGATTGGTATAGAATCTTCTTCGAATCATGTGCAGTTAATGGATTGATGTTCTGAGCTTCTTCTGAGACATCCTTGATATTTATGATTTCTATAGTTACACTTGTGTCATGAGGAGGGCTAACACTAGGCATTTGTGTGTCTTACACACTTTGTTCCTCTTGCTATTGTTCAACTATTGTTGTGTCATCATCTTTCGTTTGTGTTTCCTCCTCAACTATATTTTCTTCTTCTTTTTTATCTTCCTTATCATCATCATTCTTACCCTCAAAGGGGTCCTCGTCTCCTCGTTTAATAGTTGTCAATCCATAGATAAGCTTCCACATTTGGGTTGACTTCTTTACAACATCTTCAATATTGTTTTGCAGAATGTTGAAGGCTCTATACTTAGGTGTAAACCTAACTCCATATTTCTTTTTTGCCTTACCAATCTGCCTTTTTGTTAGTTCTAACATTACTTGGGCTAGAGTTGATTCTCTAATCTATTTTTCCAAATTTAAATAGTAATGCCACTTCTGTTCCACAATGTTATATAAGATTTTTGGTATAGCATTATCAAATTCTAGTGGAGTACTTTTGAATTTAAACATCATAGCATATAATGCTTCTTCTACTAGAATCTTTTCTTCTTTTCCAAGTTTCTCAAAATCAATATTCTTCAAACCAAATAAATCTGCATTATTCTTGACATTTTCACATATATTTTCAAGATCAAATTATGGTTTGTGACTTACCACTTTGAATTGACTTAAATCATTTGATTCAATCTTTTCCTCCCTTGGTTCAGACTATGCAACATATTTTCTTCTCTATTTCTTCTACACTTGGCCTCCTTGTTATGTAGCCTTAATCTTCTCCTTGGCCTTTTGTGTGTTTGCACATGTGTTGGCTCTAGTGTTAGGAGCAGTAGGCTTGGTTGGGCAGGGTTTTACAACTTTCTTTACCTTAGCCACAGGTTGTGCCTTATCCTTTCTCTTCTTTTTCTTAGCTTGTGTGTGTGCTTCCTTGGCACCTTCTATTTCTTCTTCTTCCTTGTCCTCTCTCATGCCTTGGGTCAATGCAAGAGGTCCTTGTGTTTGTTCTTATTCTTGTTCTTCCTCCTCTTCATTTTATTCCTCTTCTTCCTCACCTGCACCTTCACCAAATTTGGCCTTTAGCTTCTTTACCAGCTTATCTTTCTTCTTAAGTGTGGAGGCAGTTTTTAACTCCATTTCAATCTTTGATTTCATCAGATCATAATTCCCAAAAAAAATTGCAATATTGTCAACTTCTTTTGCTAGGAGTGTTGTGATTGTTGTTGATGCTTCATCAACATTGATCACATATCCAAGTGGTCTTAACCATCTGACCCTTGTTGTAGTAGCCTATATAATGGTGTAATCAACATCAACTAGAAAACATATATCATTGTATTGTTGCTCAACCAATGAAACTGGTATTCTCATTCTTTTCTTCATTGGTTTCTTGAAATCTTCAAAGTAGCTAGTCATCAATGTCTCAAAATTTTCACCCATTTGTTCAATATACTCATTGATTTGAACTGCAACTGATCTATTGGTCTTCCATCCAATTGTACCAAAAGATGGAAATGTATTTTGCACATAAAATAATATACAAACTAGTATTGCACCAAACTTGCATTGTGCACTCTTGGTTTTTCTAATAGCTCCAAGATTTTCCATCAATTGATGTAACTATAGTTTAGCCAAATCATAAGTATGATCTTTCTTCACAATTTTTTAGCCAACATCTACTACAATATAGGGTACAACATTTAATCTGCTAGATTGATAGAATTTGTGAGAAATTATCCTAACAACAAAGTTCAACAATGGATTTGTAATAGTATCTAAATTTTCATCCCTCTCTTGTTCCATTTTGCCCTGTTTTTTTCTCTATCACTTCCTTGGAATCACTCCTCAAGGTCTTGGGCTGATCTAGGGTTGGATAACCTATAACTCTATGAATTATCCTCTTGGTGATCTTAATTGGTCAACCTTCCAATCATAAGGATCCATCATGTAGGCTTAAGACAATTCTAATCCATTCAGTCTTGAAAACATCAGGAAAATCTAGGGCATAGGTCAAACCCTTTCTCTCAACAATTTTATGTTCTTCTTTTAGAACACCATTTCACATAATCTATCATAAGCTTCTCTGATTTCTAGGTCTTGAATTCTACCAATTTTACAATTATAATATTTCGTTACATCTTGAACCATAATAACATTAGGTAAGATCATTGAAAGTGTGCCAAAGGGATCTTGTTTGTAAGCTATGTCAAGGATGGCCTTGAATATGGGTTGTTTGACTTCGTTACTTACAAGCTAAATATTTAAAACCTCTTTCCCTTCTACATTCCTCGAACTAGATACCATTTGTCAAACTAGGGTTTATGCAAATGTAAACTACATACCTTGTCTTGTGAAAAATACCTTGGAAATCTTGTAGAATTGGTGTGAAATCATCGCTAAGATCTTTGTGAATTTTGTGAACAAGGTTCTGAGTCACCTTTTGCTCCGCTTGCTCTTGCTCGAATTTGAAATGATGAATAATGAGTATAAATCAATCATATATCCTTCACAACCCTTGCATTTAATGCTTGGTGCTTGTACAACTGTAAACTTGACATCAACTTGATTTCAGAGTCATTCGGCATCCATTACCATCACTCGAAAGCTTCTACAGACTCAACATCAACTAGATAGTTTGGCAGCTCGACATCAATCTAGCATTCCACTTGGCATCCATTGAAAACTTTCCATGCTTGACAACAACATGAAAACTTAAAGATTTAATCTTGAATTTTTTTCAACAACATCTTGCATCTTCATTCATGCTAATGTAGTCCTTTTAGTACTAACTTATTTTGGAACTGATGTATGATATAACATTTTTAAATATCAGTCCCACATACCTCTTGATTGTTTAATTTGATGAGATGTGATCACTTAACCTATTGGGTGAAGTGATCCCTTCTCCATTTGATGTATTACAACCATCTCTCTTTTTCCATGTCTTGTTCATCTCACCTTTGATGTGTTCAACATCTACCTTGCCTTTTCCTTTGTTGAATTCACAACTTGGTGCCTTTGACCTAGTTGGGCAATGCTTACAAATGTGACCAGTCTTGAAACAACTAAAACATGTAGTTTGACTCAACCATCTTTTATAGTTACCACTAAAGTGTGTCCTAAAGAAATTCTCAAGAATATGTCCATATTCTTGACAATAGTGTCAGCTATATTTTGTATTTAATCCCAATTATAAGAATTTCCATAGCTTCTTACTTTTGTTGGCTTGTTTGATGACCACATGGATTTGGATCTTCATTCAAAAGCTCTATGTCCATACTTCTAACAGTTGTAGCAATATCCTTCAAATCTTGGTGCATGCATGGTTCTAGTTCTACATTCATGTGCCTGATGGCCTTATTTGTTGCACTTATGACAATGAATCATGTTTTGATTTTCATTCTTGCTCCTGCACATATTAGCAGTATGTCCTTTCTTTCCACAAAATTGACAAGTAGGTTTGGAGTTCTTACCTTTGATGTTCCTTTCTTCACCAACTTTGGATGATTATCCTTCTTTAGTCCTTGTGTAGCCTAATCTTGCTACATCATTGTTGGATCTAGGAATTTCAATAATTGCTCAAAGCAATTGATGGCTTCATTTGGCTTGTTGAAACTTTCAATAATTTCTCTTGCTCTTTTTAGATCATTTTGCAACTTCAATGTGGTTATCTCAATGTCTTTGACAATCAACTCATGATGAGCATTCATCATTTGGCTTAAGGTATCCAATTGCATGTTTGAGATCCTAGTTAGCTCTGTTGACTTCTCTTCTAGCATGTTGTTCAAGATTCTTTTGTCTTCCTCAATCATGGCCTTATCTTCCATAGCTTTCTTCTTTTGTTCAGTCACCTCACATAGCATCATGGCTTGAGATTCTTGTTCTAGCTTGAGATTTTTGATTTTCCCATCTTGTACTTTATTCTTTTCCATCAGATCTACAACTGTTGCATCAAATTCATTGGTGTTACCATCTCCAAATAGCTTGGCGGTGTCTATCTCTTTGTATAGTGTGCCATTCTTTGCAATAGCAATTTCTTTCCTTCTCTTCAAGGAACTCTTCAAAGCATCGCTAGCTTCATTTAGTTGATGCAGTATAAGATGTATTTCAATCTCCTTGTTCTCAATAGTCTTTCCCAATTTGTAGATCTCTATTTTCAAGATCTTTCCTCTAAGATGCAAAGCTTCTCTTTCAGGGAACTTGGCTCTGATACCAATTGTTGGAATTACAAGTAGGAAAGGAGTAAACTTCTGAGGGGGGGGATAAATTAGGAGTTTAAACTTGGACCCATAAAACTTTCACCATTCATACATCACATGCATTAATATATCGAAATAGCATATAAAGCATATTCATCAATCATGTAAACATATAATCAAACACACACTTAACACCATATATGATTACCCAAAAACCCTCCAAGTGAGAAGGTAAAACTAGGGTGAGGATGACACCCACAAATCTTTACTACTGTAGTAATAAAGTGTAGCCAATTAAGGTTACAATGGTTTGACCATGAATCATGATCTGCCCTATGAAAGGCCTACCCTATTAAAGGCTTACAAAGACTATTAAGTCCCACTTTGTTAGAGTATTTCAACACCCTATTAGAAGTGTACCTGGTTAGAGGACTTTAGGTCATTCATTTGGAATGCCACCCTATTAAAGAATTTGGTAAAGCCTATTAGGACTACTCTGCCTAGGAGATTTAACTGAAATCACCTGTTAGAATGTCTCAGCATAGATCCTGTAGATGACGCTTGCTTGATAACATATCACCTCTATTTAATCTCTAATTGATCCTTCACGATTTGATGTATCAATGTTGTATCCTCTATCCTTTGTTCTTCACTTAATTTATTCTGCAATTCACTCTTACTGTTAAGTCACCTTGAATGCTCTATAAACCACATTCAATTATTTACCCCGTGTTACTTTATATAAAGTTTAGGGTTTCGTCCTCCTTAAAAAGACTTAGGTGGCTTAGGGTTAGGTATGAATCTATGGCTGAGATTCATTCATTTTGTCACTTAAACCTTCTCATTTTCTGATTGGTTGTATGTAATTACATAGGGAATCCACATATAGATTCGTCCTTATCTCCAAAAGATCGAAATCTATCCTTAAGTTAGCTTGAAAATGGTTTTCATAGTTGTTTGTGCCATTACAAATAAATATGTCCAATCTATGTTACTCTGCATATGAAGTCTCTGATGCTTGACACACATTGTAATTCTGTTCTGACTTGGCACTTGAACTTCTCAGCATGTACTATTCATTTGGCACTTGAATCACCCGGCATGATCTATCTGCTCGGCACTTGAGTGACTCGACACTCATTGCAACTTGGCATTGTTTAATATTTACATGTTGTACTTGACATGCATTACTAGTTCAACATGAATTGAGTAAATGGCTTTAAGTGTGTTGACACTCACTTGTCAAAACCAATCTGAGATCAACACCACAACCCTAAATGGAGAAATCATTTTACCCTCAGCTTGTTTGAGAAGTGCCACCAAACACACCTTGAGAAGAATGTGTATGCAAGATGAGGAAGGGTTGATTAAACAAGTGGTCTCCTTGCACACCTGCTAAGTGATGAAGCATAAACAAAGCATGTGAAGAGTTTTTTAAATGCTAGCTACAAACTATGAATTTTCATTCATTTTGTTGATTGATAAAAGAAATTACTACTAGAAAAATAGTTTGAACCAATCAAACAATATAAATAACAAAATAAAAAATCAACAATTACAAATGAAGAGGAAAGACCATAGGTTAAATTTGTTTGCACAAATTTCAAAGGCTGGTTAATAGGAAGAAAGAGACATGAAAACTATAGTCTCCTACCTTACTATAGGGACTAATAATCATTAAAAGTGTACATATATTAATCTCAAAAAAATAAACAAGCTTTAAAAGAAATCATTATTGAATTAATTCATTCCATTCTTAGAGAGACATAGAAGACAATTAACACAAGCTTTAAAAAAAATCATTATTGAATTAATTCATTCCAATCTTAGAGAGACATAGATGACAATTAACATAAGCTTTAAAATAAATCATTATTGAATTAGTTCATTCCATTATTAGAGAGACATAGAGGACAATGAACTTTTGTAAGAAAGAATGTACATACATTTATAATTTATGATTTTTTTAATTTAATATTCTATTTGTACAATATAAATTAATAAATAAAAATATTTAAAGTTAATTTAGTCATTTGAAGCTTAAATTTTTTTTCTTTTAAATAATTAATAATTAAAAGTATTCAATAATAATAATAGATTATTCCACAAATCCCTTAATAAAAAGAAATTAAGTAGAAGTATTGGATAATTTTTCACTACACTTTATTTGTTGAGGGTTGATTTTCCTTAAGTTGTAATCTCTTTGTTACTTGATTCAAGAGGAGTATAATCTTCTTTCTAATTTATCTTAGGGTGTAGTCCCATGGAGGGGGCTTCCTAAAAAAATTCAGCGGGCACTCTAAAGAGATTTTTTAGGATTATTTTAAAGTGGGAGGTCCTATGAATTTTGTAGTGGAGTTATTCTTAAAAAGTTTAAGCCCCATAATTTATGGAACCAGGTGGTCCCATGACTTTAAAAAAATAAATTTAACATCTTCAATTCACTTAATAAATAAATATGTTTAAAAAATTCATTAATAAAAATTAGAAATCGGTATATGATTGACAAGTGGCACAAAATTTGCACCCTTAAAAGTAGAGGCTGCTACTTTTGAGACTTCATAGGACCACCCACTCCACAAAAATAGATCTTACAGCCCCCCTCATGGGACCACATCCTTCTCTTGAAAGTTGAAACTTCTTGATACTGTTTTTAATTGAAATGATATGATTGATTTTATATACTCATTTTGGTCCATAATCTTGGGTCCATTATCTTGTAGAAACTCATGGTAGTTTCTTATATATATATATATATATATATATATATATATATATTCTGAATGAAATATTCAAACATATAACAAATTAGTCAAGGAGCACTTGAACTGAGTAGTAAAAGAAAACACAATAAAAATATTTTATATTATGACTATTATTTGTTAATAATTTGAGTAGTGTTGGGTTGTTAGATTTTCTAAGATATATCTTATTTTACCTTTGTTCCATTTGACATCAACCATGCCTTAAGAGTGAATCTCCAAAATTTGCATTCCTCTTTGCATCTCTACAAATCAACTCCTTTCTTGATTCTCATATTCTTGAATAATAATTTATAAGTACATTATATTGATTTGAACACACACATTACTCTTAAGATAAAATCTAAAATATTAAAACAAGTTCAAAACATCATTTTCCTTCTTTTTTTTAAAAGTATTTTTCTTTGATTATTTCTCTAAGTATAGTCTTTATTTGAGTCGAGCAAATAAACTTCTATCATTGTTTTAATTAATATGGTTAGGAAAATCATTTGATATAAGTGAATCGCATTATCTACTTACCGCTGATTATGATATTTTACTTCGCCAATATAAGATATGCTTTCATCCTTATGACTATTTTGTGTATTTCTTTTGTTGTTACTCATAGTTACAAGTGTAGTGGTATATTTAAGTTTCAAAAAAACTACCATCGTGATCATTAATCATCATTAATGTAATTAGCTTTATCTTTAGAAAATTAATCTAAGGAGCTTGGGGTGCTTGGTGTACTCTTGATTATGCTTTTTGTCTTTGTCAAGGTGCAATATTAAATCTTTACTCTTCAAAATCTTCTTTATAGGAAAACATGAAAGAGTGCGTGAGTTTAAAAGGTGTCATCTTGAAATTAACTCAAAAATCGCTTCTCCAACCACTGTTCAACAATCCTTGACCACTATTTAACAGTCCTTAACGAGGTGTTGAAAAGGTAAGTGAAAGAATCTAAAAATGTATTGTATTAGACCATGTGCTTATAGTATGGGATGAGACAAAATGGTTTATTACAAGATTTATTTTGATATAAAATGACCATATTGTACTAAAATAGATGTTTATGTTGAACATATTTTACGTGAAGATAGAGGTGCATACAAAAGATGTGTATACACTGAGTCAGAGAATCTTACATTAAACTTTGCAACTTGTGTTCGAGGAAGCCTTTTAAACTTTTTGGACAAAGCTCCTTTTTTGATCCTTCCTTTGGGCACTCAAGAAATTTGGGACTTCCAATGAGAATTGGATAGGGAAAATTCAAACCTTCACTCTGTCATGTTGACAAAGTCTAGATTCCTTCAATGATAGCTGAGTTGAAGGACTGATACCTATTGTAACAACTGATGGTAAAAAGTCTAATTGAGTTTCAAAAAGTTCTATATTAAAAATAATAATAATCAAAATCAAGATTGTGGCATTAGAAATCGGCACAACTCTTGACCGCTAGGGTACAAGTGCTAATTTTAGACATCTTTTAAGTGCCTCCCATATATGTTCTCCATTTTAAAGTGAAATTTCAACCATGTTTCTTTTTTTATATTTCCATTTAAGGAAATGACAGCCATTTTCCTCCCAACGTCTATCGAGCAAAAATATGCTCCGGATTTGACGTTTATAAAAAAATATTAATTAATTTTAACGTCACGAAGAGTCCATTTTGCTTTCCTTTTATCTTCATGTTTGAGAGAGCTGTAGTGAACGTCATGAAATAAAATACATACTGAAAGAAATCAAAGTAGGTATATTCTACACCTTATCCGAGCGGTCGCCCACCTTGGTTTTCACAATTTTGAAAGCGCACCCGGATCTACTGTAAATAGACGAGTACTGCCCATCTGAGTACGATCAGTTATGTCAATCGTCGCAGCGTATGCGGCTCTGATACTGATCTTCACAAACAAATCAGTGACATGTCAAAATACCTCAAATGCCCTACGCGGCTGTAGCTCTTTTAATGCCCTAAATGTCACTTTTTATAGATCAAATCTCGATCCAGTCTTGAATTCTCTTGCCAAAGACATCTCAATTTCTCGTTCTGGGAACGAATCGCAGGGAACAGGCGGCGATCAAGTGTATGGCCTTGCTCAGTGCAGGGCCGATTTCCCTCTTTCTCACTGTGTCAAATGCTTTCAAGAGGCGAGGAACCAACTTGCCCTGTTTTGCCCTACACAGAATGGAGGCCGAGTGTATGTCGACGGATGTTTTCTGCGTTACGAGAATGCCACATTTTTCACTCAGCCTTACGACACCGACTACTCTAACTGCAGCTCTTCGTCCAACATCACCACTGAGAAATTCTCATACAGAACGGTGAAATTGATTACAGAGACCGTTGGCAGAACCCTTGTAAATAACAGTTTTGCAATTGCTTGGACAGTTGATTCTGAGTCGAAGACAAATATCTATGCTCTTGCTGAATGTTGGGAATCTCTCACTACTGACGGCTGCCGAACATGTCTGGAGAAGGCGCAGAGTCAGATAGGGAATTGTCTTCCATCTACGCAAGGTCAAGTACTCGAAGCCGGCTGCTATTTGCGATACGACACAAATTCTTTCTTTTCTCTCAATGGGCTTGCAGGTAACGTAGCTTGTGAAGAAATCTGTCATTTAGTTCCATTGTTTCTGCTTGAATTGCAATATTTGTTTGTTAAACTTCGCAGCGACAAACACGGACCAAGGCGGGAGATCCAAATCGAAAACTGTGGGGATTATTGTTGGAATTATAGTGGGACCAGCTCTCGTAATGGCGGCTGCTTGCTTTGCCTATTTCAAACTCAGACGACCCGTTTTTGTGAATGAACGGCGTGACACAGAGCAGTCAGGTGACTTCCGCCATAATTTCGCAGACGAGGAATCAAATTTTGGGGAAAAAGCTGTGAGGTTTGATTACGAACAGCTTAGGGAGGCCACTGAAAATTTCGACGAGAAGAACAAGATTGGAGAAGGGGGCTTCGGCCAGGTTTATAAGGTAGCAAACAATCTTCTTCCTCTGTTAATTTAACCTTCAGGTTGAAATATTTGAGAGTTACCTAACAATTTTTTCCTCCGATGATGCTAATAGAACTTGAAATATTTGAAAGTTTACAGGGAACACTGCGTAGCGGGAGGGAGATAGCTGTAAAGAGGCTGTTTGCAAGTGAGTCGGAAACAGTCGCAAACAATTTCTGGACAGAAATTGAGGTCATAAGTAGTGTCTCTCATCGGAATCTGGTTGCGTTGCTGGGATGCTGTACGTTGCAAGATCAAAGGCTTCTCGTGTTCGAATATTTGCCAAATCGAAGCCTCGACAGACATCTCTTTGGTATGGATCCCAGATAGCATTTAATTTAGTTTTTCTACCCGTTTTTCTTCAAAACAATAAGCAGGTATCAGAAATTAAAAAGTAATGGTGCTTTGATAAAGATCAGCAGGAGTACATATCAAAATTTCGTTTCCTCTTTTATTGTCGGCATCCCAGTCTGGAAGGCTCTAGCGTTAACAACAACGAATTTTCTATGGCAGGTAAAGGAAGAACTTGCCTAAGTTGGGAAGCACGATTCGACATCATACTGGGTACAGCAAGAGGGTTGGCTTACCTCCATGAACATTCCCATGTACGCATTGTGCACAGAGACATTAAAGCTGCTAATATTCTGTTAGATGACAAATTCCAGCCCAAAATTGCAGATTTTGGTTTGGCAAGACTCTTCCCGCATGACAGAACCCATCTCACTACAAGGGTTGGGGGAACACTGTAAGAATATGTAGTTATTTATGAGCCTTGTTTTATTCCTATTAGATCTAATAATCTTGAAGCTGATCAATTTCTCCGAATCCCTTTTATCCCAGAGGTTATACGGCTCCAGAATATGCAGTCCATGGTCAATTAACAGAAAAAGCCGACGTGTACAGCTATGGAGTGGTCGTTCTAGAGATCATTAGCGGTAGAAAGTCTATCCAGACAAGACTTCCATCTGATATGCAGCTTCTATTGCCTTGGGTACACCTCTCATCATAGTCTCGAGTTTTCCTTTAAAAGTAAAAGGGTAGCCATTCTAAATAGATTTATCATTGCAGACGTGGAAACTTCATCAAAGAAATGAAGGGTTGGATATCGTGGATCCAAGGCTGGAAGGAAGGTTCGATGCAGACCAGGTGTTGAAAGTAATATATATTGCTCTTGCGTGCACGCATGACTCCCCATCAAAGAGACCCTCTATGTCAAATGTGGTATCAACACTAGCCCCAGTGTCAGCGGAGGCAAGACCAGTGAAACCTGCGTTTATGGAGATTGAAACTGATAAGCAGCACATATTTTCTGGCTCCACATCACAGTTTGGGTCCTCCTCAGCAGCAGGGCCATCCAGTAACTCTGCATCTATCACCCATTCTTTACAGGCTCGTTGAAAATATAAGTGCCAAATAGGTAAAAACACCTTTTTTGGCAATTCTACATCTATAAATAGTCATGGATAGTCCTTAGAAAACGTTTAACAAGAAATTTAGCTGAGTGAGGTGTTTCTTCGATAAAACTGAGTGTTGCATCATTCTAAACTCAACTACAGTTTTTGGCAAAACGGTTTCTCTATATTTTTATGGACTGTCAAAACCTCTGACCTCTAGTAAATGGACAGTGAAAGCTGCAAGTTAGCTAGAAAATTTATCTGATCTAATTCTACTGTTCTTCCCAAGTTTATTGAGTTGAACAACCTTCAAACACTGAAGTTGCCCAAATCAGCGTCTCCTCAGATAGACCAAATATTTTACATTGAACTTGCTAGAATAGTCAGGCCTCGCTCAGATCAGAATTCCATGTATAGCTCATAAAAAACTTTTCTTTTTGGAATGTTGGAATGGCTTATAATGTGCAAGTCTCGTATGATACTGCAGGAGTTAGATACCTCCTTACCTACATTTAATAGTAGCATATGTTTATGCCAATGGTTTTTCCCCTGTGAAGCAAGGCAAGCTCCCATACACTGTCAGTCTGGATCAAGATGACTCAATGCTCATTTCAATATCACCAGCAGTATCAAGATCAATTTCCAGCTGCACTAAGTCAGTTGTTTGTGTAGCAAGTTTGTGTCAAGTCAATAGGGAAACAAACTGGTTATGCTTCCTTTCCTAGTGAGTGACTTTTGGCTCGCATAGAAAGACTAATAGCCATGACCATAGCATTTAATTTATGGCTAGAATTGATTGCCTGAAAACCTATTTTTTAATACTGGGATCGTTTTTCTAAGGGAAGCAGAGAATTATGGAAAATTTGATTTTCCTATTTAATGCACATTTGCACATGGAAGGTGTAATGCCCCGCCTGGAGATCCTCGGAACAAGGATAAATATAAGCCAAGATATATTTTTCTAAAATAGGTATGGATCTACATGACAAACAACATATGAGGATCACAAAGATCGCAATGGAAGACTAAACAAACATTCAGACACCAACGGATATCCAAATGCCACTACTGACCAACAATGACAAACCACGGAAGGATGCAATCGAAACTGAAACCAAAACATTCCGAAATTAAAAAACAATTCCAAGTCACTCAAGAACACCGTAAAGGGTATCCAAAACACCTCAAAAAAACTTCTACTCAAACCGAAAAGTGCTCGTTGTTCGCCCAAGCAGGTTTTTCCAAAACCCAGGTGATACAATAATTCAACACTGTGCGATACTTTCTAGTAACATACGACCTTTCTAAGGAAGGAGTGCGATACATTCAGGGTTTGAGTGACACTTCTCCTAAAGGCGTGTGATACTTTACAAGTATCATACGACCTTTCTCCAATGTGCATGTGGTACTTTCCAGTATTGCATGAAATTTCTCCTTAAGGTGTGTGGTACAATCAGGGGTCGCATGATATTTCTCCTTTGGGCATGCAATACTTTAAAGTATCGCCCAATGTTGATGCATGGTCGCCCAGGAACAACAAGAAAAGCTCTAAGAACAATTCAAGTGATAAAACAAAAAGTTAGAACCTCCACACTGGGGAGTACCGGATTCATAGTCGAGGCATAGACATTCGAACAATAACTACAAGATGGAAATGGCGTCTACCCATCTAACATTGCAATGAGAGGAAGTAATTGAAAGCAACATTGCAATGTAGAGAAACATCGCAATGAATTGAAATAACAAGCTAAGTGCACGGTTCCTCCCAACTGTAATAGCATCTGAGACCTTGAAGGTCCTAGCCATCTCTCGTGCGTAACATCCCAAATTGCAAACTCGATAGTCAAAGCTGTCTTATAAGGACGTTACTACTACATCGTAATAACATCATAAGAATTGGAAATCTAATCATGCTAGAACAACAAGCAATAGATACTCCAACTTAATCAATTAACATCATCTAATCAAATGCTAAACATCACAAACAAGGGAATGCAACAAATAACTGACATTATATACAAGCATTCCAATGAAAGCATAAATCACAAGAAAGCATACTCCGGAACCCGAAGTACCAAGTGAAAACATCCAGTAACGATCGCACTAGGGTAAAAGACCGTCTCTATACATCGGTCCCTAGTAGTGGTGAAGGTAGCTACACCTCCCAACCACCTAAAACCCGTAGGTCCACTCCTGCCGTGTTGATGGAGATAATGATCCAACCACAAACACACATAAAGCAAACATCCATGGCTAACACTCACGCCAGATAGTAATGATGACTAAAACCTAGATCAGAGACAATGCATAAACTACAAGTCTTGGTTAGACACTCAATGGGCTACTAAGTAGGGGCTAACACCATGAACAGTCGCTTGGCATTGACAAGCCCAAGCTCGGATTGTGCAGATTCAACTCCTTGAGGGAAGGTTCTAGCACGAAACTTTTTTCATTATCTTAAGTTTTATTACCACCCGATATTTTATTTATTATCACTTACTTAAAGCTCCCTCTGCCAACCTGTGGCATCATGATCACCAGGTTGTGAGATAGAAGCCCCCTCCATATGCTACCCTACCCTACCCATTCTCATCTAATGATGAGTGACCGTAGGCATGCATAATCCCAACCCAACCCCAATGATCATAACTCCTAGAAGTGCCACGGAAGATCGGGCCTTGCAAGTCACCCGACAAATGTATGTGCACATACTCGTGTGTGGCGCACCACCATCACAAAGATCATAATACAAGGACTGGATGAAAACACAATGCAGAAATACACTCAATTGAAAATGGACTTGGGAGGATGGATGTGACACGCATCCCAATGCAACATAGAAGTGAAACAATGGTCGGACTGACATCCAAACGGATGATCCAGGTCCACGACCAACATCATGCCAAGAAAACTCGAAAAACAGGGCAGCACACAAAATGAGGTAAAAATCCCAGAAACTAGAACTTCGAAATTAAAATCCATTTGGCCTTTGGACACAAAAGCTTCGAAAATCCAATAAAATTTGGGTTAGCAGGCAGCATAACGGCGCCAAACCCCAAACCCCCTTCCCAAAAATAGGGAAAATGTTCATACCCGACCAACGAAGCAGAACCAACAAATAGAAACGGAGAGGAACACTAGTTCTTAGCCTCCAGACTAAGAGCTACCAAAAATAGATACAAAATTTGAGCTGAAACAAGAAAACGAGAGAGCCCTACCTGACAACAAAAGGGGCTGAAATGGGAAACAACACAGTAAAATAAATCGCTTGCTGAAATTGCTGGAAATCTCGGCAAAGCAAGGTCTACCCGAGCCGGATCCAACGAGACTGACCTCACGAAGATCCCACGCCCACAGCTCTCACAACGAACAAAAATGTGATCCTCCAAAAGAGGATTCTCAAAAAAACTCAAATTTGTGGTTTGCAAATGTGAGAAGTGAGGAATTAAATTCCTCTTTCCATACTTACTCACTTTTCGAGTGAATAATTGATTAGGGCAAATAGCTAGTTAGACTAGCGAGACTCCGAATCGACCCAAACGAAAATAGGCTATTCCTAGAAATAGGAATTCATCTATGGCAAAGCTGCCAAAAATTAAATTCAATTAAATTTAAAGTCCGAAAACCCAAAATCACAAAAATTTCCTTAACTTTCGCGACAATGCAAACCTTTAAATGCACAGAGATGCTCGCAGGTCTAGTCACATAATGCAAATGAGTTCGGATTTAATAATTACCGAAAAGTTCAATTAAACAATTAAAATAAGGATATGTCGACCATACAGGGACAACATTGGTAAAATGAATAGCTGAATCACTAACTCCATGTGCCCATGCTAGGGATATAATTCCTGCACACTAAAACACACAATCAAGTGCAATTTCATATAATAACATAGCCGAAGCAATAAATGCATTAAAACCTAATTTAATCATTTATTCAATTATACTTGAATAATCCATGTACATCACTCACTTTCGTCTAGAACATAATGAAACAAGAATGAAGTAAATCACCACAGCATAAAATCCATCACATAACAGAATCAGAAATATGTCCATAATGCTAGATAACCAGATATCATCATAGACCTACTATCATCTCAAAATAGCATCAACATGCAAATATAATAAACTGATTGGAATCTAAGTATAACATCTATGATATTGGAATCTAAGTATAACATCAAACCCTCAGGTCATCTCAAAATACATAAAATAAGAGTATCAAGTATCTCTCGAATCAAAATAAACATGGTTCAGACTGTAAACATGAGAGGCACTACAAAAGGCATCCCTGATTCACTCTTTTTGGCCTACAAAGATGTCTTGTTTGTCATCTGCTGCATGTGACTTGTGGTCAAGTGGCAGCTCAGCAGCATAGGCATTGATCTGGTAGCATTTGTACTTGACGGGGAGGAGGAAGGGCTGAGCAGGGATAATCACAAGGCCTTGGCTTACATGATGGGCGGAGGCATTGGAAGAGGAGGATAAAAGGTGTTGGCACCTTTACCACCTTTGTTTGTCAATGGGAAGCGGCTTGGCAACCTTGACTGTCTCATGGCCATGAATATTGGTAGAAATCTTGTGTCCAGCCTTCAGAAAGTGGGGGCCTTGTGGCTCTATTTTTTTAATTCATATCTGCATATATGGTTTGTTAGGGTTCTGGTTGAAGAACCCAGAAAATTTTGTATCTTGTCATTTCTTTTTTGGAATTTTGCTTTGATGTATAAGTGACAAATTCTTCACTGATTTCATAATTAAACTAAAAATAAAGAAAATGTTCTGATTGTAGCAGTGCCTTGTGAGTCGAAGAGTTTCTTCTATTCATGTTCATATCTGCTTTTAGTTTTGGGTTACAGCTTTAGATTTCTGGTTGAAAGAACCTGGAAAATCTTGTGTCCTATTTTTCCTATTTTGGAATTTTCTTTTGAAGAAAGAATCTAAATTTTCACTAGTTTCTCAATAAAGAAAAGAGAAAATGTTTTGGTGGTATTTTGAAACAGAATTCTTGTCTTTTATTTTATAAATAGTTTATGATATTTGATACATTTACATGGCATGCTGAAGTTAATCCATTTCTTTAATTTTAACAAGTCGTCAGTTGGATTACAGAGCATTACAGAATATTGCACAGTGCAATATTTGTGGTCCGAGCATTGCTCTCGAGAAGGATCAATCTTTAGTTTCAACTCTCAACAAAATGAAGAATGCCTGTTTCAGGGCCAGGACAAAGTGTTTATGATTGTTTGGGACATAGACAGGTTGGTTTTATTCACAAAATCCTTTTAGCCAATAATCCTTGTTTGTGCTTCAATTTGCTTTCTTTAGGTTCATTGTAAAAGTAATGTTATTGCTTACGATCCTATTTCACTACCAAAAATAGCACTTTCTATTTTCCTTTTTGTAGGCATTTTAAGGTGATCTGATAATTGGAATGTCATTATGGGTTCAGAATCAGTGATCATTAAGTGTTGGTTAACCGTAAAACTACAACTTTCCAGGGGATTATCTTTACAATGGATAGAAAGGTTGGTTACTTACTGGAGCTTTTAATTCAGAACTAAAATTACCTGGTCATATGGTTGAGCAGTATCGTTTTATTTGGATTTTGACGTTGTGCCTTCTATTGGATTATGTCAGTTATTTTTGGTTTGCATATCTGATGTGTTTAGGATCATGTAAACGCACTTCAATCTTTCACTTTTTTGATTGCTTGTAATTTGTTAACATTGATTTCTGTAGATATATCTTTGGAAACTGTTCAAGTTTATTTTATTTGTAAACTCTGCCCGTAGCTACATCCTAGAAAACATGAAGAGAACTTGGCTAATTTAATTACATAATCCCATCAGAAAGGGAGAACAGTTTCTTTTTTCACTAACCATTTTGATGCATTTGGCATTTCTATTTGAATTAACCTGAAAAAAAGTCAGACATCTTTAGAACATCAAGTTGGGTCAAAGAATCTATTTTTTTCTCTGCTTAAGTTACTAAGGAATTAGCTTAGAGAATCAATTCTTGCAAATTCTAATTTTGAGCATTAGATCTTGAACTGAAGTATGGTTTGGTGGGGAAAGGTTTTTAGTGGAGAGTTTGTTGCAAGAGGTTTATATTTATAGATTTTAGTAATTAGTTAAAAAATTTGTTAATTTTTAAAGTTACAGGTTTGAATGGCCGAAGAAGTTGAAAATCTAAACCCTCCCTCAGCAATCTTTTCCCCGGAAAACCCTACCTCAACAAACCCTGCTCCAGGATATCTCCTTCAATTCAAGACCTAAATGACAGAAGCATTATTGTGTTTAAAAAACATTGTTGAAATATGCCATTGATAGCCTCAACTGTCTACAACGATGCCCACCTTAGAGAGAATTATCGTTCATGTGAAAAGATTCACAAGCAAACAGGAGTCATTGTGGGAGTGATGAGAATCCAAGAGGCAACAATATTCAGACAGCTTGTTTTATGATCAAGTCAAAGAATTAGAAACATCCAAAACCCAATTAGCAAAACATTTTGGCATTTGCGAGCCCCAAAATTAAACAACCTATTATGTACATAAGCCCCATTTTCCATCAAATGGTGCACGCATGGGGACACTGGAAGAAATTTTTGGAGTGTTGGTGGATGGTATTTGATGAACCACCCAACAACAATTTTGATGTTCCTCTATAATTTTTCGGCAAGTTAAATGGAGTTTGTTTTGTCAAGCATGTGAACTATTTTCACTTCAGAGATTTCCGAGTAGGAAGAGGAATGCCTCAAAATAGACCTAGGGCAACGCAACAACTGCAAGTATCATTTATTCCCCCTCCTATTCCTTGCCCACCTCCAATAGCATCCCCAGACATTGTTTCAGATGCAACAATTCTGAGCCTCAACGACATACACGCTTTGACTAGCCATTTGATTACATAGACTTCTCAGTTTGCCCAGTTGCATATGATTGATGCTCCTAGTTGATCGATTGATGTTAGTGTACCCTCCCCATCTACACATTTGTATGCCTCATTGTGGCACTATGTGTAATCATTTATGTTTAGGTTCTCTCATAGAGACTAATGAGTCACCCTAAATTCAGTTGAATATGGTATCCATCATAAGGCAATTGCACAAGATGAGGGGGAGGGGTCTAGAACATATGAGGAGGCATTGAAGGAAAGGATATATATGTAGACATTAGAGCAAGAACACAAGGAGAGCCATCTCTAATCCTCAAATCTTTTGTACAGATAAAACTTAAAATTATTTCATAGTGCATTTTATTAAAATTAAGATAACAAATATTAGTACCGATACATATTTAAGTGGGATTTAACAGTTGATGATAGAAGAGGTACTGTTGTGACAATTGATTTTGATTTGTAAAGGAGTTGGCCCTTGCAGGGGCTCACAAAAGTAAAGCAATTAGATGAGTATTGATAACAGCTTTTGTTTTGAGCTTAATAACAGTAAAAATATCCAATTGGTACTGATTTATACAAATAAAGTTTACTTGACATTAGATTCCTTCTCGTAGAATGCTCTGTGTGCATTTCACGTTTAAATTAAAAAAAAGGTGTTTATTTTGATCTACAAGTTCTAACTTTTTCATATCAATGGCAGAAAACCCACCCTTTATTAAGGAAGCTACTGTTATCTTTATACAGTGCCTGAGGTCAAATTCAGATTGTTTTAAGTAGTGGGTATGTCAAGTAACTTAATTTGGCTACTGCTACAGAATATTTTAACCATAAATGGGTTTGATGACCTAGGCAGGTGAAGAATTGGAAAAATGTACTTTGTGGTTTGCTGGTTACTCTCTATAGACTTAATGTATAATGTAGTTTTCTGATAACTATACTTTTTCAATTCTTTAAGTGGAACAATTTCAATTTGAAGACAAACATAGAAGCAGATTTATATTGAAGCAGGTAATTTCTGACTGGTAGTCTCAAACCTTAGTCCAACGAAGGATTTGAAGAAATCCCTCAAGTCTTTTAAGATTCGTGGAACATTGTAATATATTTTTGCTGGGCAGTTATTTTCTCTTTTTAGAAATGATTTGCACTTTAGTATGGGTGGATATAAGATATTATTGACATGCTCTAGAATCATTTCATTTACATTTACCCAGCAATTAACTTTTATATTGATCTTTAACAGCATTAACATGCTCTGAAGAGTGAAGACGGAGATGCCAAACTGGAAACTTCTGTGAAGTCTACTGGCATATGTTGCAAGACAATTTTGGGATGTTTCTCATGTACAACTGCATACATTAAGGTAACCACAGTGACAACAAAATTGGTTGTTTTGATTTCATGCTGTATCATGCTTGCGTAGCCAACTTTGGAATCTGCACATTGGAAAAAGTATACTTTGATGTTATGTGAAAGCTTTTGATTTTAGAATATTGAAGTTCATCGAGGGAATTCAATTTCTCTAGGATTTTACCCCTTTCTTTCTTGGAGATGTTCTTCCTTAAACATTCTTCAAGATAGGTTGTAAATCTGGAGATAAAAGAAGAAATTGTGACCAACTTTGTTATCAAATTTCTATTAATGTTGAAGAGTTGAATTTTTCCCAGTATCTACTGATTCACAAAAGCTGAATGGAAAGGACCTTTCCAGCTAATTTGCAGTATTCTGGTGAAGATCCTCTGATTAGATGTTAGTTTGAGTTTTGTATTGTTAATATTGCAGCAGGTGTTCATTTACGCACCTACATTTGTATTTGGAACTGAGATATCAAATAATAATAAGGTCTCTATTTATATCATGGCGGAACCCTTCCACATTCCTTGATGAGGAAATTCATATGCATCCATTCACTCCAAAAAAAACTGTGGCAACTCCTCAAATTTCCTTGTAGAGTGCAAAATTACTTGTAATTAAATCTTTAATCTGTTATTGCACTACTTTAGATTGCGTAGATTGCAGGTGCTTCATCTCAAAATTCAGATATATCTATGCTTTCAATTCTGTGCATTTTTGTGTTTGAATATGACAAAACATGAATGAAGTGGGTCACTTGGAAGAAAATGAACATTCCCATTCAAGATCTTACATTTCTTTCTGAAGAAAACGCTTTCCATGGGCATGTTTTCTTCTTCAGTATAATTGCAGCGCTTCTCTCTCAGGGCATGTTTTCTTCTTCAGTATAATTGCAGCGCCTCTCTCTCAAAGAGCCCTGATGTTTTTCCAATGTAATTTGTTGGCTTCTTTTCTGATATATCTTATTCTGTATGTTAAAGAAAGCTTACTTTAACTCTATCTGTCATTTTTTTCCGATAAATCTGGTATTTTGCACTTTGTATGTCAAATAATTGTGCTAAGTGTATTTGCTTGCAGTGTTAGTGAATTGTTTTATGAGGCCTCTGAAATTTCTTAATTACAGCTTCTAATTTTCTCACAGAGAATGGGTTCGTTTGTGTTGGAAACACGGTTCTCTTATCAGAGATCTCTTTCTTTAAATCTAACAAACAGGTTTCCTTAATTATCTGGTCTGTGAGAGATTGTTTTCACTGACCTGTCCTGATTAAGTCTCTAATTGTGTTGTGGCTTAAGTTGGTAAATGCCAACACATGGATATTGGGATACCTAAGTTTAATGCTTAGCTTTTGGATAATCTGTCAACAAGTGATCGTGTGAGGAATCATGGCAACCCCTTAATGTAATAGCTCAGTAGTCTCACTTCAGGGTACCTCAAAAGAGGGTTTTCACTTTAACTTACCGGATCCAACTGTTGGCTCGACTTGACATCAATCTCTTCCTTAACAGTTAAATTTTCCAGTGTTTTTTAACACAGTTCATATTACACGCATAAAATTGCTTTGACAACATCCATTGATTCACGTTGTCTGGCCTTACGCAAGTGGTAACTCTAACTTGTGAAATTAAGCCTTACGAAAATGCTCAAATGACTAACAAAAAAATTGTTGTTACTGCTGTAAGGACCCTTATGAAAAGCCCTAAAAACAATTATTATTATTAGTCCCTGCCATTAGACCCTCCTTAATTAATTGACTTGACAAATATTATTTTTAATTCAAAGGTTCTGATTGTAATATTTTTAAAATCAATTTTCAAGACATAATTGCTTTTATCTTATTGGTCAGAAGTATTTTTACTAAGGGTTATTTTAATTTTTTAATGCAGAAAATTTAAAAAAAAGGACAAGAAGATAAGACCAAATTTATTATGCAGTCAGAAAGCCCCAGGCAGTGTAGAAACTTCTCTTGTCCCATTCAATAAAGGTTCTCTTTTTGAGCGCTATATCAGGTGAACATAATTCTACAACGAGGTTTTTGTCAGCAGGCAAGGTCAGCAGAGGTTGCCCATAGACTTGATTCAAGCGATCATCTATTTCTTAGGGTAGTTCGTAGAGAGCAAAAAATTATTACCATCAATCCCAGCCAACATACATGCATTTTATAGCTTTTACCCAAGGTTTCGAGTGTCAAACCAAAGACGGGGCTGATTCTCAATTGGGCTCAGCAAATGATTTTGAAAGATATGAAATTAGTATGAATGGATTGTTGTTTTTGCATTCCTTTACCCTTCGATTTTTGTCTTTCATTCTTTGAAGTCTTAAAAAATTTGTCAGAAATTTGAACTAAAATAGTTGGAAAAATATAACTAATGATTGGAAAAGTGCACAGTTTAAATAGACAAAATTGGATGATTTTTTATTAGTTACTTATTTTGCATGACATTGTTCCCCATCATTTTCTTCTTATTTATTTATTTTTGTGTTCTTTGATTGAATTTATCTCTATATAGTTTGAGTAAATTTAAATTTAAAATTTTAAAGATGTGTCATAAATTAATATTATTATTAATAGTTTATTTAAATAAAAATATAATCATATTTAAAATAGACTAATTGGTTAAATATAAATATATTTTACATTTTAAATTATATTTATTTATGTACATGGAACATATTAGAATACATTTTAAAGTATAATTAAATTTATAAATGTTTATATTTTTTATTTTTTTATTTTATAAATTGTTTGACTTAATAATTTTTTTTCTATTCAAATATTAAAATTCTAAAGAGAAAATGCAATATCTCAATTTGAGTGACAATAAATTACTACATTCTCTCCTCTTAACGAATTTTTCTCTTTATTCTTTTCACAATAGACAGGGACTCTTGCTTAGCCAGAGCTCTTGTTTAAATATCTTTTATGATGTATGTTGAGAGCACCTGCTTTCAAATGGAAAACTATGGAAAAATTTCTATGTATGACTATAAATGCACAATGATAAATAAGGAAATAATAATTAAAGATACCTTAAAGATACAAGTTCACATCCCTCAGATTGAGCAAAAGGAGGATGCGTGCAATGTATCTCTAGATGTACATGTGTGCTCACATGCGCTCATTATATATCGATCATATGCTTAAATGCTTGTGGTTACTTAATATATATTGCATAATTTGGCATTGAGAATTGCTGATTATAAAATGATAGATATAATGTTGATTAATAGATTTTTGTTGGGATGAAAAGAGGACTAAGATTCGATCTTGGATGATGAGTACGCTCACATTGATTGTGGGATGAATGTGGAAGGCTGGCAAATATTCATGAGTTGGGCGGAGATGACTAGGTCATCAAGTCATTTGATGTGCGTGTTGAATTTTATCTAATTTGTGATTTTCAAGCTAACTAAATTGATGAGGGAGGGAGGAGAGGTTGATGGGGTATGTGAATGGGGAATATATCACTTCACTGCATGGATAAGCTAACATATCACACGCAAGTGGAGAATTTGGTTTAAATTAATTTGTTTATCAATAACATAGATATTTTGTAAAAAGTCCACATTTTATTTATTTTAGAAATAACATGAGAGATGATTCTTTCTTTCTTTTTCATGGAATAGACTGACCAAATTATATTACTGTAAGTAGCTTAAAAAACATTGCAGAATTAAAATTGGGAGGAAATAAACATATATCCTAAATGTCACACGAGAAGTCCCAATGTCAAATGGGCAATATCTAGAAACAGATGACCAAGAACAAAACATAGTCATATGGGCTAAGCCTAGAAACAAGAGTTGACAATATAAATGGGCCAAGCCTAGAAGTGGAACACCCTCAAGCAATCAAAGCAGTGGTAAAGGGTCTAGTTCATCCCTTCCACTCCACTTTGATTCTTGAGTTGGTTTGGGGTTTTGCAGAGTTAAATTGCCTATAATGTCCTCATCATCCTACTCATGCCATAGAGAGATCTCTAGAACCAGTCGTAGGTAATCTTTTGTTGAAGAGGGCCACCCTAAATTCTCACTCTTAGCTAGCCAACCAAAAGTGGTTGACAAAAGCCAACTAGGTGCAACAACAACCATCTAGCTTGAGGGGGAGCCTTGAAGGCATGGAGTTACTACAAAAGCTTGCAGTGAAGAATGGTGAGGGGAGGAACAATGTTGTGGAGGTTGAGATTGAGAGTCTACCCACCTGTTGGAAGAACTTCTCTAGCGACATCGACCATGGGAGGTGGAATAGCCACCAAAAGTGGAAACATCTAAAGATACCCTAGCAATTGTGCATGTCGTGTTTCCCCAATGCTGGAGAAGTTTTTGTAAGTGAGACACCTCAAGAGAAACTTTATCTACACTGACTTGTATTTGAAGCATAACAATATTGCAAATGCAAGTCATAAATAGCATTTGAAAAGACCACTACATATTTTCCCTTCCAAATTGCAGAGAATATCTCCATTATGAAATTGTGCCAAAGTTGTAGCATTGCAAATGGAAAAAGAGGATTGTCACCCAAAAGGACCATTCCAGGAGAGTGTGGTGGGACGAAAAGGAGGAACATAATAATGAATCTAGACAATGTAATTTCTAGCTATTTAGCAAAACCAAAAACGACGAAGAAAAAACTTTGGTCATTGACAAAAAAGGGTAATGGAGATCTGGAACGCCTAGATGGCAGGGATGAGAATCCAATGGTAAGCACCAAAAAATAACACACTAAGAAAATGTACAATTTTAGGTTTAGTAGTATTAGACCAAATGTAATGAAACACAATCTCCATGTAGTATGAGAAGATTGCAAATGCCAATGCTGGTCCAAAACCTCAACCAAAACCATTAATAACCCTTACAAGATATGTATCTTTGAAATGCAATTTCGGGGTACCACCTCCAATCTTTCCATCATGATGTAAGACTTGTTACAAAAGTGTCTCTATCTTGACGAGTGAGATGAAATTTGACCTGAGCATCCTTCCAAGTGTGGTGAGACATTGTAGACTTGCAAAAAAGGTCCCTTATGGTCTAAATACCACACCTATGAAAATGTAGAGCATGTACACTTGAAATTCATGCAAGAGGAAGTCCTTGCATTTACATTAGAGGCATCCACCAAAGATTGTGTTGGTTGAAAGATAACTTTGAATCCAAACCCATGTCACCAAAGCCGAGGTTTGGTAGCCTCCCAATTACCCTACCAAATTCTCTTTGCAATAAAAGATCCCTAGATTTGAACATGCTCCCTAATGAAAAGGAGGGGTAGAAAGCCAATATCTCTCTAGGCTAGATGGTGTAAAGGATTAACTAGGAGCACCATGTCACAAAAGCATTTTGATGAAGGGTACTCCCCTTAAGGCCAAAAACACATAACAAAATAGAGAAACACCAACAATTTGCAAGAATAGAAAATGGGTTGCTTCTTATCTCCAAAATTATGGAATTGCAAATTTCATAAATACAACATGTGAAGCCACATGACTATTTTCCTTATATACTATAAGTCAGAGTCACCAATAATGTAGTGCCTACCCTCGTTCACGTCTTTTCTGGACATATTATTGCTATTATTATCAGACTATGATAGACTAGCTTTATGTTAATGGATTAGTGGTATTGTTTTGACACTATCAGACATTATTTTATGGATTTAGTTGTTATATGATGAGATCATTTAGACTTTACATTTCATGTATGTATGATGATCATTATATTGTTATTGTTGATGATTAGTTAGATGGTTTATTATCTCATGTGTTTTATTATGGATACTTACCCCATACTTGCATGTGTATGGTGTGCGTGTTTTCTTATTGTATGGCATTTCTGATATGGTTAAGGAAGGGAGTCGTAGTCACCTGCTTAGTCGCGATCTACATGATGCACCACTTCCTGCCATTGCATGTTTAGTTTAACATTATATATATATTGTATGTACATGCATGGTTTTTCTACAGGTTGCAGGTACCGGGTAACGACTTCCCTGAATTGCCAGGATGAGCGTACCCTATTATACTATCTCAATGATAAGAGAAGGGAGATAAATTCTCAAGTCCAAATCCCAAACCCTAAAACCATTTGTCCTAGTGGGTTAGGACAAGTATCAGAGTTGAGTACCCACTGAATGTGTCAGATGACATATTTTGTGATTTTTAATCCTTTAGACTGATTTTGTATGAATTGTCCTATGATGAGTTTTCATATTTTATCTTGAAGGTCTATGGTGAATTTTCTATTAATTAAATCTCAACAAATAGATTTAATTAATAAATTAATTATTTAAGAAAATTAAATATCTTGATCTTTGATATTTTGATTATAATTAATTCAAGGAGAATTAATTGAGAAATAAAAACATTAAATTAAAAAAAAAATTAGAAAATGAAAATAAATAATAATTATAAAATACTAATAAATCAATAAACAAATAATAATAATAAAAGTTATAAAAATTAAAATAAAAGTTATAAAATCAAAAATGGGAGTTATAAATATTTAAATGAAAATTATTTAAAAAGTAATTGGAGTTATAAGCTTGCTTGAGAATTAATGCAGTTCTCCATTTTTCATGTGTCAACAACATGGGGGTTAGTGCATCAATTGAGCACATGGTCTCTACAACCCTATGGCTCATCAAAAAGGTTGGAAAAGACCCATGCTTAGTTGGTGACACCTTCCAACCATTTCTAGAAGCATTCTAGAGGTTTCCTGAGAGCTCTTTATATTCAGGCATTCCTAGAAGCTTAGACATAGAGTGGATAGCGTGGAGAACAATTGGAGCAATGGAGGACTCGAGAATTCTATAGAAAGGAGCTTGTTCTGCAGGAGAGTGATATAGCATCAGAGTCCGGGTAGATTCTTGTGATTTCACTTATGCTATTTTCGCATCTTGCTTTCCCTGTCTTCTTCGTGTCTTCCATATGTCTTCATTATGCATTTTCATTTTGGGCAATTAAAATTAGAAAGGAGCTTGTTCTGCGGGAGAGCGATATAGCATCAGAGTCCGGCTAGATTCTTGTGATTTCACTTATGCTATTTCCACATCTTGCTTTCCCTGTCTTCTTCGTGTCTTCCATATGTCTTCATTATGCATTTTCAATTTGGGCAATTAAAATTTATTTGAGGATTCTATATGCTTAGATCTGAAAATGACACGGGGCTAGGGTTGCAATTCATAGACAAACCCATTAGAATTAATTATTAAAAATTTTGAAAACCAAGTTTCATAGAGAAATTCTGAAAATGAAAGCTTGTATTCATAAATTATCATTTTTATATATACATACTGTGATATTTATAATTCTGTATATATATATATATATATATATATATATGTATATATATATATATGTACATATATATATACACATATGTATGTGTATATATATACATATATATATATACATATATGTATATATATATACACATACATATGTGTATATATATATGTACATATATATATATATACATATATATATATACATATATGTACATATATATATACACATATGTATGTGTATATATATATACATATATGTATATATATATATGTATATATATACACATACATATGTGTATATATATATGTATATATATACATATACATATATATATATATATATATGTATGTATGTATATATATATATGTATATATATATACACATATGTATGTGTATATATATATATATATATATATATGTATGTGTATATACATACATATATATATATACATACATACATACATACATATATATATATATATATTCGTATGTGTTAAAAGTCGGATATCTTATTGTGGGCAAAAACATTTTAATAAACGTTTTTCGCAAATGTAAAATCATGCAGCAATTGTTTTTAAAAAAATATATAAAAAAAAATTACATTTGGGTGGGGACGGAATTGCACCCCCGTACCCGTGCTCTGAATGGATCGCGAGGTACCTGCTACGTAGCATACCCACGACAGTAACAGTCGCAGGGTACCTGCGACAGATGTCACTTCGGTGACAGTCGACGGCATGTATAATTTGGCCTTGTTAAAAAGAAAGATTGTTATTCGATTTTTATTGTTATATGATATAATTCAAAATTAATAATATTCAATTTTTATAAAATGCGATAATAAATATTTATATATTATATATGTATATATGTAATATGTAAATATGTTATTAAAAGATTTAAAATTGTTTGATAAAAGATTTAAGAATTCATTTTTTATAATGATGAATAGTTTTGTAATTTTATAATTTTAACTATTAAGATTTAATTAATAGTTTCAGATTATAAAATATGTATAGTATATGAAAATTAAAGTTGGTGGGGAACGTTTTTAAAATATTATAATTGGAAATTGAAGTTTAGAGGAAAACTTTTAATCCATCCAAAAATAGTACATGGAAAAAAAAAAACGTACTAAATGTTCCTTTAAATTCTTTCTCTAAACTTGGAAACATAAACTGAAATTTGACATTTGAAGTTAAATTTGAAACTTAGCGAAACCAAAACATGTGTTTACATTGTGTATTCCTTATGCTAATGTTTTTTGGGATTTTGGGTTGACTAGTGTTGATCGGTATAGGACGTCTACTAGAGGCTTGGGGGTTATGTGATTGTGATGACATGATGATGTTTTATTTCTCGATCTTTATAAACCCAACCATGATTATGTGATGGAATGCTCTATGTATTGGTTGTGATTACTAATTGTTAAAGTTGAGATTCTTATGTTTGAGACCCTTGACTTAACCATTATTTTGGTCATCGATCAGTTATCTTTGGTTATATTCTAGTCGCCATGATGGGACTGATATGTGAATTTATTCTTGTTGATGTCATGTTGTGACATGTATGACTCAACCATTTTGGAGTCTTCGATCAGTATGTTTTTGAGATATTCTTGGTTGCTTGTTGAGAACCAATGGATATGGTGATCTATTTTGAGATATATTTTGGTTATTAAGAACCAATGGATACTTTGATTATCAGTGATACTTCAGTTTCCAATAGAGAGCTGTTGTAGTCATGATTTTCTATGGATGTTGCTCATGGAGATTTGATGCTTTTATGCATATTTGATGATTTTATCATGGATATTTGATGATTCTTATTGTGGACATTTGATGATTTTATGGACTTTCTTTATGATTATGATACCATGAGCATTAGGATAGGATATCTACATGTAGTGTCGGGAAGTGGCTTGCAATGGGGGCCGGGGCCCTAAGAGGCTGCTAGGGTAACTCATTGTAAGTTGGATTAATAAGTGATAACATTCACACTTAATACTAACTGAATGAACCTAAAAAGATAAGAGTTTTGGTTCTCACCCATGCCTTGAGTGCTTGTATAAGCTAGGATGGGAGTAGTGAGAACGCATGGTTGCGACCTTGCATTCCATAGTATGCCTTGTCAGTATGAAAGGATACTAGTGGCCGCATGAGATCTGTATGGACCCGTGGAGTTTAGCTAACTGCCAGGGTAACTTGTACGAGATAAATGCGATGACACTTTCCCGCTTGCATAGTAGGTTCCTACATGTCATTGTGTGCCTCTGGGAAGTAGATGCCTGTTTTGTGATTGAAACCTTTGAGTTAGTATACTTTCAGGATTCCTGGACTTTAGAGACTTGTGCTATGTGATTTGACAGCTTGTTTGGGACTTGAGATTATCTCCTCAACACGGTGGGAGTGGACCACTTAGGTACCACGTGGTCGGGTGGTAGTGTATTTTCCACTCTTATCATTTGAGATTCATTGAGACATCGTGGCTGATGCATCCTTCGTGATGGTGGATATGTATCCTTTCATTGATGATTAGCATATGTTAGATGATGTTATCCTATGCTTATATTTGCATGTTAGATTACTTTCTACATATGATGTTGTATTTATTAGGAGTGACATTCCTACTATGTTAATGCCGATGATCTCTTCGGTGATTTTGGATGTTACGCACGGAGGGATGGCTAGGGCCCACGATGGTCTAATGATGCTATTAATGGTTGGGAGGAACCGTGCACTTAGTTTATTTTGTTTGATCTTTATGATGGATGTATATGACTTTTATGATGGTGTATCATGTGATTATCTTTACTTTGATGTATCATGGATTAAAATAGGATGATGTACCTTGTTTCACATATGTATATTCTTTTAAGCCTTCATACCCTGTGACATGTACAGTGGATGATTGAGCATTTGGAAATGTAATTTATGAACATTGGACTTATCATTATTATTTCATGTGGTTGTTGTACTAGATAGATTCATGTATGTAATTCAATGTTAAGGGATCTTAAAGAATGTAATCTGTTGTGTATATTATGTTTATTCTTTAGATGGACATTGCTATTGCTTCCGTTATTGTGAATAAGTTATATGTGGTATTTAATTCCATGTAATTTTAAAAGAGAAGAAAAAAAAAAGTGTTACCAAACTTAGTGAAATTCTAGGTTAATTCTTTGGATCCCTTGGCAGGGCATTACATTTGGTATCAGAGCGCGAGTTTCTACATTGGGAGCTCTGGGTATTTCAGAACAACTAGAACTTGAACTATTAAGTGTATCTCCTCAACTTGAAACTAGGTGAACTGAAAACAGAACTTGAATTGTTACTTGTATATTTTTCATACTTCAACACTTAGTTGTCAAAACTGAAATTTTACTTAGACCTAAACATAGAACTGAACTTAGTCTATTGTAACATGTGTCTTTTGATTGTAATAGTACTCTGTACTGTTGCAGGATGGTATCTGGGACTAGGTCTTCTGTTAGAGGCCATGGTAGGGGCCATGGAAGAGGTCATGGTCGTGGCAGAACCATCAGTGCCCATGAGTCTTCCCATGAGGGATCGGCTTGTATAGAGAGCAGGGAAGAGCACTCTAATAGGCAATAGGAAGAGAGCCGTAGAGAGGACCAATATGAGTCTGAAGAGGTTGGTCTGAGACAGTTGATGCAGACTATTCTAGAATGTTTACCTCCTGTTCAAGAATAGCCTAAAGTACATCAGACCGAACAAGAGCATAGACCCAGATCTAGAAGTCCTCGGAAGGATCGTCAGAAGTCCATTGTGTCCACTCAGATGAAGGATCTTTCAAGATCCAAGGTTAAGCCTTTCAATGGGCAAGGTTCTGGTTATGTGGCCAAACAGTGGCTTATTTCTCTTGATAGGATTTTTGCTATGTAGGACTTTGACAACAATGTTAAGGCAAGATTTGCGATCACCAATTTAGAGAATTTTGGGGCCACTTGGTGGACAATTGAGGAGAAGAAGCTAGGGATCGATATGAGCAGTGTCACTTGGGAACTATTCTTAGAGAGTTTTCGTGAACGATTCCTACCAGAGGAATGGAAACAACAAAGGGTAGATGAATTTCATAATCTCAAGCAGTACACTATGTCAGTGATCGAATATGAGCGTAAGTTTTATGAGCTCATGTCTTTTTCAGGGTTCAGTGAAAATTCAGCTCAGTTGACACAACACTTTATTAGGGGTTTGAACAACTGTATTATTGGGGGTGTCAAAGTATTTGAGCCAAAAACCCTCAAGGATGCGGTACATCAAGCAATCCTTGTGGAGCAAAGTGTCAACCTTGGTCAAGGTGGTTTTGTAGGAGCGCCAGCAACATCAGGATCTAAAGGCAACTTCAATTCAGGTGGTAACAAGAAGCCTTTCTTTTCTAAGGGAAAACAGTTCCAACAACAGTCTCAACAGACGCAACAGCAGAAGGGATCAAATTCTCAGGCTCAAGGTGGTGGCAAAGGTTGTAACTTTAAGAACAATCGCAATGCTCAACGCAATAAACAAAATCAGCCCAATTAGCAAGCTCAGAGTAGTCAGTCATTTGTCAATAGGAACAGCTGTCGGCAATCAAATGTACCACCTATGGGTAGAGGATCTGGCAGGAATACAGAATGTTTTTCATGTGGACAGATTGGTCATTATGTAGCTCAGTGTCCACAGCGAGCACCTCAGTTTTCAGGACCTAGGCCTACAGCTTTAGAGCTTACAGTTGGTGATGTAGGTAGAGCTCATAGAGTATTTGCAGCAGTTGATCACCGTCAGGTAGATCATCAGGGAACAGTGGTTGAGACCACAGGTGCTATTCGAGGTATATCTCTTTCAGTATTATTTGATTCAGGAGCTATAGATTCATTTATTTCACCATCTATAGTTTCTAAGTGTAAGCTGGATGAGGTGAAGCAAGATCATGGTTGGCAAGTGGAACTAGCCTTAGGTATCAAGGTCTCCACGAACTCAGTAGTTCATAAATGTCGGCTTAGCTTAGGAAGTTTTTTTTCTGTAGTGGATCTTCGACTCATACCCCTTGGCTCCTATGATGTGGTTTTAGGCATGGATTGGCTTGGAACTCATAAAGGCAGTATAGATTGCAGGAAGAAGATTATTATGTGCCAAGATGACCAAGGGAATGATGTGAAGATAGTTGGGATACCAAGGCCTATATCTCTGCGGATGATTTCTGCTATGCAAATGAAGCGAAGTTTTCGTAAGGGATGTCAAATATTTGCTATTATGGTAAATGATCTTGATGAGGAAGATCCTGTGAGGAAGACTTTAGATCACCTGATTTTGCAGGAGTACACAGATGTTTTTCCAAGTGAGATTCCAGGCATGCCTCCAAAGAGGGATATCGATTTTAGCATTGATCTAATTCCTGGAGTAGAACCTATTTCTAAAGCTCCTTATCGCATGACTACATAAGAACTGGGAGAGCTACGTCTTCAGCTAGAGGAACTTCTAGCCAAAGGGAGCATTCAACCTAGTGTATCACCATGGGGAGCCCCAGTGCTCTTTGTGAAGAAGAAAGACGGTTCCTTGCGCCTTTGTATCAACTACAAACAGCTGAATAAGGTGACTATTAAGAACATGTATCCTTTGCCTAGGATTGATGACTTATTTGATCAGATCAAGGGCGCTAGAGTTTTCTCCAAGATTGACCTTAAGTCAGGATACCATCAGCTTCGCATTAAGGAAGCTGACATTCACAAGACCGCTTTTCAAACTCGCTATGGGCATTATGAGTTCACAGTGGTACCTTTTGGGTTGACTAACGCTCCATCAGTGTTCATGAGTTTGATGAATGGAGTATTTAGATCTTATCTTGACAGGTTTGTACTTGTGTTTCTTGATGATATATTGATATACTCTAAGAATCAGAAGGAGCATGAGGAACACCTGCGGTTGGTATTGCAGTGTTTGAGAGACAACCAGCTTTATGCTAATGCAGCTAAGTGCAAATTCTTCAAATCAAAGATTCCATATTTAGGGCATGTCATCTCAGGTGATGGTATTTCAGTGGATCCTGCAAAGATTCAGGCGATAATAGATTGGCCGACACCGACTAACGTGTCAGAGATTCGTAGTTTCATGGGTTTAGCTGGTTATTATCGCAGATTTGTCTAGAACCTCTCTACGATAACACATCCTATCACTTCTCTTTAGAGGAAAGGAAAGAAGTTTGTGTGGACAGAGAAATGTGAGGAAGCGTTTCAGAAGCTCAAGGAGCTTTTGACTAGTGCACCAATTTTAGCAGTACCCGATCTAGAGGGAGATTTCATGGTGTGTACAAATGCTTCTCTTGAAGGGATTGGGGAAGTGTTGATGCAGAATGGACGGGTGATAGCGTATGAATCACGCAAGATCAAGGATCATGAGTTAAATTATCCTACGCATGATCTTGAGTTAGCAGCAGTAGTTCATGCTTTGACAAGATGGAGACATTTCTTGTTGGGGCACAGATTTGAGCTACACAGCGATCATCGCAGTCTTTAGTATATTTTTACTTAGCCTAATTTGAATGCTCGCTAGAGACGATGGATGGAGTTTCTATGCGAGTATGATTTTGAGGTTAAGTACATTCAAGGTAAGGAGAATGTGGTGGTGGATGCTTTGAGTCGCAGGAGACATGTGGTATCATCTATGACTCTTAGTGTCGATTTGAGGAGTCGAATTCTTCAAGCACTTCCTACAGATTCATGGTATCAGGAAGTGTGCAGAGAGATAGATTCAGGAAGACCCTTGGAAAGAAAGTTTGCAGGTTACGTTCGAGAATCAGATGGTCTTTTGAGACATTTGGGGAGGATTTATGTGCCATTACTGGATGAGCTTCGCACCTTGATTCTAGCAGAAGCCCATCGTACACCATACTCAACACATCCAGGTGTCAAGAAGATGCATGCTGATTTGAGATGTTTGTTCTTTTGGTCTGGAATGAAGCGAGATATTGCTGATTTTGTGGCTAGGTGCCTTGAGTGTCAAAGAGTTAAGGCAGAACACCAGCACCCAGCTGGACTTTTGCAGCCAAATCTCATTCCTTCTTGGAAGTGGGATATCATTTCCATGGATTTTATTGTAGGATTACCTATGACTGTTCGTCGTCATGATGCTATCATGGTCACTGTTGATCGGTTGACTAAGGTGGCGCATTTTTCAGCCATCAGGTCTTCCTACACAGCAGCTTCTATAGCTAATGTCTTCATATGTGACATTGTGAGATTACATGGTATTCCTAGAAAGATCATTTCTGACAGGGATCCTGTATTCACATCTGCATTCTGGACTTCGTTGCAGCATGAGCTTGGAGCGCAGTTAAACTTCAGTTCGGCATATCATCCAGAGACTGATGGTCAGATAGAGAGGGTGAATTAGGTTTTGGAGGATATGTTACAGATGTATGTGATGGATAGGCAGACATATTGGGAGGACTATCTCTATCTAGTGGAGTTTGCTTATAACAATGGGTATCACAATTCTATTGGCATGGCACCTTTTCAGGCATTATATGGTCATCCTTGTCGTACACCCTTGAGTTGGGAAAACCTTGAGGATCGCATTGTGTTGGGACCTGAGATGCTTCGTGATATGGAGCAACAGGTAGTGCGTATCAGCAAGCATTTGACTACGACACAGGATAGGCAGAAGAAGTATGTTGATGCTCATAGGACTGATAAGCAGTTTACAGTGGGAGATAAGGTTTTCTTGAGAGTACGACCGCAAAAGAGTCCGATCCGTTATGGAAAGGGTTCTAAGCTAGCACCTCGTTTTGTGGGACCATTTGAGATTCTAGAGAGGATTGGCCCGGTTGCTTATCGCCTTGCTCTACCGCCCAGCCTAGCTCGCATTCATGATGTTTTCCATGTTTCAGTGCTTAGATAGTATATTCCTGATATTGTGCATGTTCTTGATTGGAATGCATTGTAGATAGAGGACGGGCAGCTGGCTTTGGAGCCGGTTCGTATTCTAGAGTAGCGGGAGTTGACCCTCAGGGGTCGAACCATCGAGCAGGTAAGGGTCCAATGGGACCCTACTGATGATTCTTCTACTACTTGGGAGGATGCAGTTAGATTGAGGGAGTTATATCCCTACTTGTTTGTAGGCTTTCAGGAGTAAGCCTAATCCAAGGGGAGGGTGGATGTAGTGCCTACCCTCGTTCACGTCTTTTCTGGACATATTATTGCTATTATTATTAGACTATGATAGACTAGCTTTATGTTAATGGATTAGTGGTATTGTTTTGACACTATCAGACATTATGTTATGGATTCAGTTGTTATATGATGAGATCATTTAGACTTTACATTTCATGTATGTATGATGATCATTATATTGTTATTGTTGATGATTAGTTAGATGGTTTATTATCTCATGTGTTTTATTATGGATACTTACCCCATACTTGCATGTGTATGGTGTGCGTATTTTCTTATTGTATGGCATTTCTGATGTGGTTAAGGAAGGGAGTCGTAGTCACCTGCTTAGTCGCGATCTACACGATGCACCACTTCTTGCCATTGCATGTTTAGTTTAACATTATATATATATTGTATGTACATGCATGGTTTTTCTACAGGTTGCAGGTATCGGGTATCGACTTCCCTGAATTGCCAGGATGAGCGTACCCTATTATACTATCTCAATGATAAGAGAAGGGAGATAAATTCTCAAGTCCAAATCCCAAACCCTAAAACCATTTGTCCTAGTGGGTTAGGACAAGTATAAGAGTTGAGTACCCATTGAATGTGTCGGATGACATATTTCATGATTTTTAATCCTTTAGACTGATTTTGTATGAATTGTCCTATGATGGGTTTTCATATTTTATCTTGAAGGTCTATGGTGAATTTTCTATTAATTAAATCTCAACAAATAGATTTAATTAATAAATTAATTATTTAAGAAAATTAAATATCTTGATCTTTGATATTTTGATTATAATTAATTCAAGGAGAATTAATTGAGAAATAAAAAAATTAAATTAAAAGAAAATTAGAAAATTAAAATAAATAATAATTATAAAATACTAATAAATCAATAAACAAATAATAATAATAAAAGTTATAAAAATTAAAATAAAATTTATAAAATAAAAAATGGGAGTTATAAATATTTAAATGGAAATTATTTAAAAAGTAATTGGAGTTATAAGCTTGCTTGGGAATTAACGCAGTTCTCCATTTTTCATGTGTCAACAACACGGGGGTTAGTGCATCAATTGAGCACATGGTGTCTACAACCCTATGGCTCATCAAAAAGGTTGGAAAAGACCCATGCTTAGTTGGTGACACCTTCCAGCCAATTCTAGAAGCATTCTAGAGGTTTCCTAAGAGCTCTTTATATTCAGGCATTTTTAGAAGCTTAGACATAGAGTGGATAGCATGGAGAACAATTGGAGCAATGGAGGACTCGAGAATTCTATAGAAAGGAGCTTGTTCTGTGGGAGAGCGATATAGCATCAGAGTCCGGGTAGATTCTTGTGATTTCATTTATGCTATTTCTGCATCTTGCTTTCCCTGTCTCCTTCGTGTCTTCCATATGTCTTCATTATGCATTTTCAATTTGGGCAATTAAAATTTATTTGAGGATTCTATATGCTTAGATCTGAAAATGACACGGGGCTAGGGTTGCAATTCATAGACAAACCCATTAGAATTAATTATTATGAATTTTGAAAACCAAGTTTCATAGAGAAATTCTGAAAATGAAAGCTTGTATTCATAAATTATCATTTTTATATATACATACTGTGATATTTATAATTCTGTATATTATATATACATATACCTTTATATATATATATATATATATATATATATATATACATACATACATATGTATATATATAATATATATATGTATTCGTATGTGTTAAAAGTCAGATATCTTATTGTGGGCAAAAATATTTTAATAAACGTTTTTTGCAAATGTAAAATCGCGCAGTGATTGTTTTAAAAAATATATATATAAATTACATTTGGGTGGGGGCGGAATTGCACCCCCGTACCCGTGCTCTGAATGGATTGCGAGGTACCTACTACGCAGCGTACCTACGACAGTAACAGTCGCAGGGTACTTGCGGCAGATGTCACTTCGGTGACAGTCGACGACATGTATAATTCGGCCTTGTTAAAAAGAAAGATTGTTATTCGATTTTTATTGTTATATGATATAATTCAAAATTAATAATATTCGATTTTTATAAAATGTGATAATAAATATTTATATATTATATATGTATATATGTAATATGTAAATATGTTATTAAAAGATTTAAAATTTTTTGATAAAAGATTTAAGAATTCATCTTTTATAATGATGAATAGTTTTGTAATTTTATAATTTTAACTATTAAGATTTAATTAATAGTTTCAGATTATAAAATATGTATAGTATATGAAAATTAAAGTTGGTGGGGAACGTTTTAAAAATATTATAATTGGAAATAGAAGTTTAGAGGAAAAATTTTAATCCATCCAAAAATAGTACATGGAAAAAAAAAATGTACAAAATGTTCCTTTAAATTCTTTCTCTAAACTTGGAAACAAAAATTGAAATTTGGCGTTTGAATTTAAATTTGAAACTTAGCGAAACCAAAACATGTGTTTACATTGTGTATTCCTTATGCTAATGTTTTGGGATTTTGGGTTGACTAGTGTTGACCAGTATAGGACATCTACCAGAGGCTTGGGGGTTATGTGATTGTGATGACATGATGATGTTTTATTTCTCGGTCTTTATAAACCCAACCATGATTATGTGATGGAATGCTCTATGTATTGGTTGTGATTACTGATTGTTAAAGTTGAGATTCTTATATTTGAGACCCTTGACTTAACCATTATTTTGGTCATAGATCAATTATCCTTGGTTATATTCTAGTCGCCATGATGGGACTGATATGTGGATTTATTCTTGATGATGTCATGTTGTGACATGTATGACTCAACCATTTTGGAGTCTTCGATCAGTATGTTTTTGAGATAATCTTGGTTGCTTGTTGAGAACCAATGGATATGGTGATCTATTTTGAGATATAATTTGGTTATTAAGAACCAATGGATACTTTGATTATCAGTGATACTTCAGTTGCCAATAGAGAGCTGTTGTAGTCATGATTTTCTATGGATGTTGCTCATGGAGATTTGATGCTTTTATGCATATTTGATGATTTTATCATGGATATTTGATGATTCTTATTGTGGACATTTGATGATTTTATGGACTTTCTTTATGATTATGATACCATGAGCATTAGGGTAGGATATCTGCATGTAGTGTCGAGAAGTGGCTTGCAATGGGGGCTAGGGCCCTAAGAGGCTACCAGGGTAACTCATTGTAAGTTGGATTAATAAGTGATAACATTCACACTTAATACTAACTAAATGAACCTAAAAAGATAAGAGTTTTGGTTCTCGCCCATGCCTTGAGTGCTTGTATAGGCTAGGATGGGAGTAGTGAGAACGCATGGTTGCGACCTTGCATTCCATAGTATGCCTTGTCAGTATGAAAGGATACTAGTGGCCGCATGAGATCTGTATGGACCCGTGGAGTTTAGCTAACTGCCAGGGTAACTTGTACGAGATAAATGCGATGACACTTTCCCACTTGCATAGTAGGTTCCTACATGTCATTGTGTGCCTCTGGGAAGTAGATGCCTGTTTTGTGATTGAAACCTTTGAGTTAGTATACTTTCAAGATTCCTGGACTTTAGAGACTTGTGCTATGTGATTTGATAGCCTGTTTGGGACTTGAGATTATCTCCTCAGCACGATGGGAGTGGACCACTTAGGTACCACGTGGTCGGGTGGTAGTGTATTTTCCACTCTTATCATTTGAGATTCATTGAGACATCGTGGCTGATGCATCGTTCATGATGGTGGATATGTATCCTTTCATTGATGATTAGCATATGTTAGATGATGTTATCCTATGCTTATATTTGCATGTTAGATTACTTTCTACATATGATGTTGTATTTATTAGGAGTGACATTCCTACTATGTTAATGCCGATGATCTCTTTGGTGATTTGGGATGTTATGCACGGAGGGATGGCTAGGGCCCACGATGGTCTAATGATGCTATTAATGGTTGGGAGGAACCGTGCACTTAGTTTATTTTGTTTGATCTTTATGATGGATGTATATGACTTTTATGATGGTGTATCATGTGTATCATGTGATTATCTTTACTTTGATGTATCATGGATTAGAATAGGATGATGTACCTTGTTTCACATATGTATATTCTTTTAAGCCTTCATACCCTATGACATGTACAGTGGATGATTGAGCATTTGGAAATGTGATGTATGAACATTGGACTTATCATTATTATTTCATGTGGTTGTTGTACTAGATAGATTCATGTATGTAATTCAACGTTAAGGGATCTTAAAGAATGTAATCTGTTGTGTATGTTATGTTTATTCTTTAGATGGACATTGCTATTGCTTCCGTTATTGTGAATAAGTTATATGTGGTATTTACTTCCATGTAATTTTAAAAGAGAAAAAAAAAATGTGTTACCAAACTTAGTGAAATTCTAGGTTAATTCTTTGGATCCCTTGGCGGGGCATTACAAATAACCACCTAAAATTTCCTTAGACAACCCTACATACCTTCTTTATTTAGAAAATCTTTCCCTACTCAAGAAGGTTCTAGAATTTTATCCTAAGGCCATGAGGCTCACCAATCCTAAATTATTATCATTTTCATATTTCTTTATATTACAATTAGCTCAAACAATTTCATTTTTATAATTTCAGGTAGCACAACTTTTGGAGACCTTAATTTTTCAACTGTAGCCCTGATTGACTATGATTGCCACTTTTCAAAAATGTCACCTTATATACAATGCCCTAATCATGTTAGTACCATCATTTCAGGATTGACATCATTTCGAAGCCTCTTAGGCCTTCAAAAAAATGAGTTTAATGATTATGTACCAAAAATTCTCAATAAATTTACCAATATTGATGGTATTGTAATGAAACTCAACTCCAAAACTAATATATCTAAGATAAAACTCTATTCGTGAAATCAAAACATTGTGAGCTTGAATAAGCAACTTACTAAAAATAGTAAGTTTGCATATGTAACAACTCTACACTGAAACAACCCCTATTGAAAAATACAAAGCAAAAATATTTTTGGTGATTCAAGATTGCCCTTACACTTAGGATGCTCCTCCATCATACACTTGGATTAATTTGAGAAGTTATCTTGTCACATTTTAAGCGTTCAGAGGAAAACATAGATGGTTAACCCCCTACTTTGTTAGTTGTGATGAATCTTTAACAGGTTGTCCTTTCTATTTGACTAGATATTCTTCATATATCATGTTTCTTGTGCTTTTTTCAACATGACTATCTAGTATACTGTCAGTCTCTTTTGTAGTTGAAGTAGTTGCTAAAATATTCTATTATGCTTCTTTGGCCTTATCTTCAACATCTCCTTCATTATACCCTATCAGATCTGAAATGTTAAATATTGGTGAAATATACATTTCACTGGGCAACTCTACTTCATAAGCATTTCTTGAATTGTGTTTTTTTAGTATCTTGCATGGTCTAAACTTCTTCATTTTAAATTTATTATATATGTCCAATGGAAATCATTCATTTCTCAAATGAACCATGACTTGGTCACTAATCTGAAATTCCTTATGCCTCCTTTTTCTCATATGTCTTAGCCTTGTACTATGTATTCATTTTAGTGATATGCTTCCTCACCTCCTCATGAATGTTCTTTAAGTGTTCTACAAAATCCTTAGCTTGAACACTACTTATCTCATCTTTGTCCAACTTCCTCAATTCAAAAGCATTTATGTAACTACTTCCATACACTATTAGGAATGGTGATTTCCTAGTGCTCTTATTTACATAATTATTGTATGCAAAATTTTCCTATGGTAAAATCAAATCCTAGCCCTTTAACTTATTTCCAACTTAACATCTCAAAAAAATTTGAAAATCCTATCCACTACTTCCATATGCTCATTAGTATGTGGATGATGTGATGAGATGAACTTCAAATCAGTCTTCAACTTCTTCCACAATGCATGCCAAAAGTACCCAACCAAGTTGGTGTCTCAATCTGCAACAATGCTCTTTGGTAGACCATGCAGTCTCATCACTTCTCTGGAAAGAAATTCTACCATATGAATTGTTGTTAGAATGATTAGAATAACTGTGAGAGGGGGGAGGGCAGGGGAGGAGAGGATAGGGGGTGAATAAGTTATCCTCAGGTCTAGATTTACCAATTTAAATTTTACTAATTTCAAACAACTCAAACAATCTCATTAAACAAATTGACCCATGTAGCAAATTATTAGCAACGTAACATGTTGTTTACTAGTTAACTATCTATTATGTATATGTGTTGACTAACAGTGAAAATAAACAACTATAAAAATAACACACATAACATAATATTCACACAAGTAAATGACACTAGAATTTAACATGGAAACCCAATTTGGAGAAAACCACCAAGTAACATGTTACCACTTTTCACTCTCTTAATGTGAGCTTCATTTAGAGCCAACCTTGTTAAAGGTTACAAAACACTCTGTTAAATGTGACCATGTTAAATGATTTAATCACCCTACTAGGAGTGACCTTGTTAGAGGGCTTTGGATCATTCCATTAGAATGTCACATTGATTAAAGGATTTACAAAATTACTGTTTGGTCAACCTTGATTTAAAAAAATTGAATGCCACAATGGTTAGAATGCAACAATAGGTTTGATCTATAAAACACAACTCACTTCATAAATTTAGATCTCCATTTGCTCATCTATTAGTTCATTGTCTGGCCTTCAATATCATCTTCATCATTGATCTTCTTGGCATCCCTTCAAGAAATCACACAACACCAATTTCTTCACTTCTCCTCATTTCTCTACTCTTTGCAAGTTCTTAACATCACCAATCATCAATGAACCAACCCTAGAAAACATCTCTTATGCCTCCTTAAGTAGCAAATTTTGATCTTTTATCGCTTAAATATTATTGTAGATCTTAGGGTTAGGTCAGATTCATCAAATCCTTCCATCATTGTATTCTCCTTCCTCCTAGAAAATTCTCATCAAATCATTGCCATAGATCAGTTAGCAAACTATCATTATGCATTAAATATGTTAGCTCACCAATCCTTATCATCCATGTGTTTTGACTAATCCAAAAATTCAACTATGTCGGCCTCATATCTCAAATATTTCATAAATGGTAACTTTTGTTGACACTTGGTAATCACTAAGTTCTTCTGCTCAGTCACTAAGTTCTTCTACTTGGTCACTAATAAATGGCTCAACATTCACTATCATGCTCAATCATTACTGACACATGGTCAATACTAACATTTCCTTCATTAACTTGTTCAACCATAACTATCACTTAGCTTGAACTATTTGTTCGACTTCTTCTTAAGTTCCTTAATCTTTTATTTCAGCTCCTTGATTGACCAACCAATACTGGTACACTATCAAGATTAGAGTTTTTTTCAGCTTCTTTTCATTTCTTTTATACATCAATTCACTTGTCTTCTTTACTTCATGAATTGAATAAAAAATACATTATCTTATCAATGACTAACTTATCAAGTTTCTATTATAATTTCATAATTCTTCTCTTCTCAACAACTTGACTAGCTCACTTTGCTATCTCTTCTTTTCAAATCCTCTTCATCAATCAAATGATATGTCACTCTACACTATTAGTAAATGTCTTTCCAGGAAGATTTGACATCAATGACAACATAACAATTGTTCAAATTGTAGTTTCCAACAATCTCCCTCTTTAGCATTGATGCCAACGCCTCTAGTTACCATGCAATCCATAATCTTTATTATGATTTCTTTGAACTTGTACTGTTAGCTCCCACTATGTTTGTGTTTTTGATATGATTCTAATTCATGCAATTTCTGGATGCTCCCTTTAACATCAACTGTAGTAGCATCAATATATGTTCCAGACTTCTCCAATAGTATACTACTCCATCTTTTCTAATAGCATCTTCTTCAGTTAAATGATATCAACTAGTGATAACACATCATGGTAACTGCAACATTAATTCTGTTGGAATTCTTTAGAATAACTAAGAGGGGGAGGGAGAGCGGGGGGGGGGGGGGGGGGTGTGAATCGGTTATTCAAGGTCTAGATGTTCAAATAAAACTTTGTTTTTTCACAATTTAGTGAACCCATATAACATTCTTAACCATGCATGCATTCATTGTGTGTAAACCAAAACTGATATGTTATTGTTAAACTAAGATGCAAAAATGTAAAGCATAAAACACAACACATCCATCAGTACACTTGACACAATGATTTAACGTGGAAACCCAATTTAAGAAAAAACCACTAGTAACATGCTACTCCTTTCTCACTCTTCTGGAGTGATGCCCTGCTAAAGGCCAACCCTATTAAAGGTTACAACACAAACTATTAAATGTGACCCAGTTAAGGAATTTCAATCACCTTGTTAAAAGTGAGCCTTGGTAGATGACTTTAGGTCATTCACTTGGAATGCCACCTTGTTAAAAGATTTTCCAATGACTGTTAAGTCAACTTTTCTCCAAAGGATTTACCCTAATCTGATACAATTGTTAGAGAGTAATAATAGAGTTTGATATGATACAACTTACAACCTTACTTGCAAATTATAGATCACTATTCAGTCATAAACTCTGCTTGGCTTCCAATCTTTGCAGTTTTGACAGCTTGTTCACCCTTCAAGCATTCATCTTTCTTTGGCCTTCTTTCTTAGCTCACCATTGTAGACTTCTCCTCTTGGATGACTTAATGAAGAAAACCCTCTTCCTTCACCTTATCAGATTTTCACATCCAAAAAATCTTTGAACTCTCAACCTCTGCTTCATGACCAGGTATCCCTAGATATAGGGAATTAGAACTCTTTTTATCGCTCATTATCCATCTAAAAAATTAGGGTTTTGGATGGATTAGGTAGGATAAAATGCATCTACCCCATATCTTGTCTTCTCTAGAAAATTCTCCTATAATCCATTTGAATTTGTCTCTAAAATGGTTTATATAAGATTCTATGCCTTTAGCTCATTAATCTTATCTTCCTCCTAGTTCACAAGTTCCAAGAAAAAAAACTCGTTTTCTTTCATTTGGTGAACCTTCGATCTTATTCATAATGTAGCAGCTCGACATTATTAATTTACTGATGCTTGACATATACTATGTTACTCAGCATCAACTGGATTTTACTAGTGCTCGACACATACTGAAAATCGCTCGATATCTACTAACTTGCTTGACAGTACCTATTAGTTTGCTCGACATCCACTAGAAATTGCTTTCACTCAGCTCCAACTGACTTTTTTCTTGGCTTGCACTAACATTACTTAGCACCTTCTATTAACTTCATCAAGCTTAGCAAATGAACTTTGTCCAACCTTTTTCATCTGAACTTTCTAAGTGTAGCCAATCATTTTGTAACCACATGTAGATCATCAATACATTATGTTGTCATTGTCTTCACTGAGTCTTACACTTCAATACATAATCATAACTCAACCTTTCCTCTAGGTACTTTTGCTACATTTTGTTGATCAAATCCTCTTCATCAATCAACTAAGCGATAGTGCTTGAAACATATAAGCAATTGTCTTACCAATATATAGTAAGTTTGACATCAGTGACAAAACAATGATTGAAAAAACTTCTTACAACAATTTTCTAACTCAAATGATCTTTTCAATCATATATCAACAATCTCCCTCTTTGGCATTGATGGAAAACCAAACTGATCAACTAGTCAAACAAATGATGAACTAGGTTAAAATAGTAAGGCAATACCAAAAAGAAAGCTTGTGAATAAAACTTTTCCCTCTATCAGCAACTCCCTCTTAGGTTACAAAATATAACATTCTTTTCTTCCATGGATCAACAAAATATTTGAATATCTCCCTCTTTTGTTTTCTGCTTTCTCTCTCTTTCTTTCTTTTAGTCTTCTCATCTTTCTCCAATGTACTTTCTCTAATGTACTTTCTCCTTCTGACTTGATTTTTTGCTTTGATCATCTCCCTCTTGATCAGTTTCTTGTACTTTCTCACTCTTTGACAACAATGCCAAAGACGTGTACTCAACACTTGACATCTTTGACATATGTAGGTATGAGCTTTTGTAGGCTCTTCAATTTTCTCCCTCTATCACCTTGCTTGTGACTAATTTGAAATTCTAGCTCTATAATTAATTTAGGCAGTTTGCTAAAGTAAGATCTACTACATCAATTTGTATGAAATGAATGCCAGCTTGTTTGATGTAGGATACTCCCTCTATCTTTTACATAGCCTTTGATAGGGTTATCACCCCTAATTTACCTCTCAAATACTCATAAGCATCCTTAGGTAATGCTTTGGTGAGGATATCAACAATTTTCTCCTTTGTGTTGATATATTCCATTTTCACCTCTTTGTCTTGAACCAACTCCCTTACATAATGATACTTTATTGCAATGTGATTTTTCTTTGTATGCATTACAAGATTCTTTGATATATTTATAGCACTTGTATTATCACAATAAAGTGTCAATGGTTCAGTGATTTCTTCCTTCATCCCTTTTAGTAACTATTTAATCCATACAATGTTTGTGCAATTGAAAATAGTAGCAACATACTCCGCTTCAACAATAGATTGAGAAGTACAACTCTGCTTCTTGCTTGTCCATGTAACAAGTCTTTTGTCTAAGAAAAATGCTCCTCCACTGGTGCTCTTCCTATCATCAATATTTCCAGCCTAATTAGCATCAATGTAGGACTTCAGTTCAAACTTTTCATTCTTCTTATAGTATAAGCCATACTCTTATGTTCCTTTTAGGTATCTCATTATATTTTTTACTACCATCAAGTGATTCTCTCTGGGGTTAGCAGAGAATCTAGCAACTATCCCCATAGCTAATGCAATATGAGATCTACCGTGTACTACATATTGTAATTTTCCAATCATGGATCTATATAATGTTTGATTGACCTTAGTTGATTCATCATTCTTTGATAGCTTGAGTGTTGTTACCATAGGTGTACTTACTGATTTTGAGTCCTCAAGTCCAAATGTCTTCAATATCTCCTTGATATATTTTGACTAAGTGATAAATACACCATACTTCATTTGATATAATTGTAGTCCCACAAAGAATTTGATCTCATCAAACATTGATATCTCAAAATCTTGTTTCATCTAATTTGCAAAATCTTTACATAGAGCATCTTGTCCTCCAAATATAATGCCATCAAAAAATATTTCAGACAACAATATACCATTTTCTTTGTCTGTTTACATGTAAAAATTGTTGTTATCATCTATTCTTTCAAATCCAATCTTAACAAGATAAGTATGAAGTCTTTCATACCATGCTCTCGGTACTTGTTTCAATCCATACAGGGGTTTGTTTAGTCTACATACCATGTTCTTATTATTTTTATCAACAAATCCTTCTGGTTGTTCTATGTAGACCTCCTCTTCTAATATTCTATTAAAAAATGCAAACTTGACATCCATCTAGTAAACTTTGAAACCTTTCTATGTAGCATAAGCAAGCACAAGCATAATTCTTACTCATTCCATTCTTGCAATAGGGGCAAATGTTTCACCGGAGTTAGTTCCTTCTTCTTATGCATACCCTTTGCAAACTAGTATTTCTTTATTTCTTGTTACTTCACCATTCTCATCTAGCTTGTTCTTGAATACCCATTTTGTGCCAATCACATTCTTGTCCTCTAGTCTAGAAACTAGGCTCCAAGTCTTGTTCTTTTCTATCTACTGAATTTCTTCTTCCATAGCCTTGCACCAATCATCATCTTTCGATGCATCTTTTACTGTCTTGGGTTCCTTCATACTTAGTAAACATGATTCACCTCTCAACTTATTTCTTGTCATTGGTGTTGCATCCTTGTCTCCAATGTTTTGATCTATAGGATGGTGTCTTTTGACATATTTGGACAATCTAGGCTCAGTTCTTGTGGCTGCATTCTGTCTCTCAGCTTTAGTATCACTATGTGCATCTTTGTCAAGTATATCAACATCTCTTTCATGTGTCCCAATCTCAGAGTTAGATTGTGCATTCTCCTCATTCTGCAACTTGACATCTGAATGCAACTCGGTATTCACAAGATGTGACTCAATAGTTGTTGAAACTTGCTGTTGATTTACTACATGATTTGTAACATCTTCTTTAGTAGACATTTCTTCATAGTAGTATGCAAATGTCTTCTAGTCTTCTAGTTCTTTTGCAGGTTCAACTTCATGTGCTTCTGTAAACTCATCAAAATTCACAATTGTACTTTTCACAATTTTGTTAGTGTTAGTTAATTAAAAACTTGTAAGCTTTACTTCTTGTGGAGTAACCAAGGAATATACCTTTTTCGCTCTTTGCATCAAACTTTCCACTTCTAACATCTTTGATAATATAGCATTTTCATCCAAATACCTTAAAGTATTTTACATTAGGTGGATGACCATACCATAGTTCAAAAGGTGTTGAGTGAGTACCTTTCTTTACCTGCACATGGTTCAGAGTGTATACTATAGTACTTACAACTTCTCTCTAGTATTTGAGGGCAACATTTTTCTCTATCATTAGTGTTCTGGCACAATCCATTACAGATCTATTTCTTCTTTCAAAAATTGTATTTTGTGGGGGAGTCCTTGATGCTGATGTCTATCTTTTAATTCCTCTGTCATTGTAGAACACTTCAAATTCATGTGAAGTGAATTCACCTCCCCTGTCTGATCTCAAGCATTTCAAGCTCTTACCTGTTTCTTTCTCAACTCTTGCCAATTACCATTTAAACATTTGAAAAATATATAATTTTTATTTTAGAAACATGAAAGTCATCATCCTAGAGTAATCATCAACAAACAACATTATATACCTATCTCCTTTGTAGCTTTTCACTTCAATAGGTCCACACAAATCAGTATGAACAATTTCAAGTATTCTCTTAGAGGTGTAAGCTTTACTTTTAAAGTTTGATTTTGTCATCTTGCCTAGCTGACATTGTTTGCACATTATGTTTTCTAGTTTCTTCAACTTAGGAAAAATTCTAACTCTTTTCATGTTACTTATACTAATTAGATTATCAAAGTTAACATGACATAATATCTTATTCCAAAGCCATACATCATCAAATTTTGCAATAAGATAGGTAGTATCTTCTATATCCAAATAGAACAAATTACTCCTAGTTTGATCACCTTTTCCAATCAAATTTCCATTTGTATCTTGGCTGATTTATTTTCAAACTCAACTTTGCACCCCAGATTATACAATTGTGACACACTTAACAAGTTATAATTCAATCCTTCAACATAATAGGCATTGTCACATGAGATCTTGTTTGTAAACTTAATAGACCCTTGTCCTTTTATTGAACACGGTGCATCATTACCAAATCTTACAGTATTTCTATCATAACAAATTAAGGCAATGAACTTACTTTTCTCTCCAGTCATGTGATATGAGAATCCACTATCAATGATCCATTTGTCACTCTTGTTCACACAAGTCATAAGTGCAGTGGCTTTATCCTCATCTAATTCATCCTTCATTGCAACATATACCACTTCATCATCATTTTCATTAGAGTTGTTTTTAGCAGCAATGTAGCATGACTTCTTTCTTTTATCTTTGTAGTCTCTTCCATCATCTTCTCTTCTATTTTTGTACTTGTTTCCTTCTCTACATACATCTTGCTGCAATATGGCCAGCTTCATTGCAATTAAAACAAATGATAGGCAACTTACCTTTGAATTTACCTTTTCCTTTGTGAAATCTTCTGGCCAACAGTGCTTCCAATTGTTCAATGTCTTCATCATCTGTACTATTGTCACTGGATGGATACTTTATCTTTTTTTCTTCTTCTTTGGCTTTATCTCCTCAAAATCCTTCAGTAACAATTTTACTTTGAAAGTTGATTCAATACTCTCTTGTTGGTAGTTGTCAAAATTGGATAATTCAAATGCAGTGAGTCTTCCCACCAGACCTTTAAGGGTTAGATCATTTCCTAGTATACATCTTAGCTCTTGGATTGCAAACACTCTAATGGCATACACATGCAATAGTGTTCTCAAGACTTTAATTATCACAGTATCATCATCTATTTTACTAGTTGCACCTTTTATAGCACTAAAAACTTCTTTTATTCTAGCAACATATTGAGCAATTTTTTCACCTTCTTCCATTCTCATGTCATCAAACTTACCTCTAAGGCTCTCTAACTTGGCTCTTTTAATATTTTTGTCTCCTCCATAGATGGTTTTTAGGGCATCCCACATCTGCTTTGCATTTTTGAGGTCTTTGATATCATCAAACTCAGCATAAGTGCATAAAGTGAAATCTTAAGAAGGGAGAAAAGGTAATTTAATTAATAAAATTAAATTAACCTTTTTATCTAACACCCCCCCTTAAGATGAGCAAAAATGTAGAAAGAGAAAGGAAAATACAATGCAATGAGGAAGGAAAACTTGGGTCCTAACAACAAGGCTTGATGAGGTACCCAATCACAATCAAACCTCTATAAAATAGAGAAATAGAGAAAACCTAGTGGAAAAAATTATACTCCAAAAAAGAGATAGAAAAAAATGCACAAATGAAATATCTCAAGAGAATCTCTCAAGACCATAAGTACAATGAATCCTCCATGATAGATGCTTGAGATTCCATAGCTCCCCCAAAATGGAAAAACTTTTGTGTCGATGAACATACCAATGTGGCTTCAATATGAAGGAAATAAAGGCAGTGGGCAAGGATGATAAAACCCATGCATGTAAGGTGTAGTTGGAAGTCCTAGTTGATTTTGAAAGGAGAAAGAATGAGAATCCTAAAATGGAATATCCAATGGAGATGAAATAATAGGTGTGTTGAATCTATCATCTGAGAGGAGATGTGTGTCCTCTGATATATCCTCAACAATTGTAGTAGGTGGTTTGATGACCAGAGCTACAATAGTAGGTAATGCTCAAGAGTAATCATGTATAAGAGATGGAATCTAAACAAAAGGTAGAGGTGTAGAAGTCACAACATTAGTCTCAGGAACAACACATAAGTTCAAGCAACCTAACTTCTCCTTTGTAGACTCTCGTTAAAAAAGAGAGTGTCTCTGATAGTGTATATGGTGGACCAAAATATGAGAAGGAATATAGGTGGGAAGCATGATCAATAGTCCTTGTAGCAATAATATTACCTATCTCACTATCTTTGATGTGCACTAAATCCTATGCAAACTCAACTATCTTCACTATCCCACTGTATGTAATCTGATAAATAGAGAGAAGGTTAGCATAAAAAGATGAAACACAAAGTACATCATGAAATGTACCATCATCAATGTCAATAGAACCTTTCTTGGATACAGTCATAATAGTGTTATTCACCATCAAAATTTGTGGAGTAGGAGAAGCCTCAAAAGAAGAGAACAAATCCTAAGAAGATGTAATATGGTGCAAAGCACCTGAATCTAGTAACACACCAGAAGAATGAGGGATAGTAGTTATACATAGTGCATGACCCTTTCCCATATCTTTACCATCTAACTGAAATGATGATGATGAAGGTGGTTTGTGAGAAGTAGAAGGAATACCAATGTTGCTCTTTTGAAGGAGACCTATCAAATTTGAAATGTGTTTGGCATAGCCATCTAACTTCTTCTCATAGAAATGTAACTCATCATGATTAGGCTTATTACAATAAGAAAATTTCAGTCTTTTTGACTCTGATTTACCTCCTTTAGGAGGAGGTGGCCTAGATGAAATGTGAGTGCTGGAATGAATCTAAGATTTTGCAGAATGAGATTTTTGAGTCTTCTCTTTCATCCTTGAAAATGGTCAAGCTACCAACATGTGACTTTGTGAGCCTATGAGAAAATCTAATTGAGAGAGCTTAGCTTGCTCTCGAGTCAACTGATCACAAAAAACCTCAAAGGATGGCATGCTAAATCTATTACCCAAAGAATATTTTGTGGAATAGAAGGTATAAGAAAAAAATATGAAATTTTCCATGAAGCTTAGAAAGAATCAAGTAGATACACTCAGTGTCAGTCTTCATTTTCGCACAACCTTGCAATAAAGTTCTCAGTTTCTAGAATTTTATCAAGAAGTCCTTAATGGAGGAAAAATAATTTTGTAGAAATGAGGTAATATCTACCTCAATCTAAAGTTCCTTGAACTTATTCACTATACCAACAAGCTTTTAAGCTTGGTCCACATAGCTAGAGGGGTATCGCAACCATCAAGATGAAACTATAGACTATCGGAGACCTATAAGGCAATCAATATTAGTGCCTCATTCATCTTGTTCATGTGTTGCATGACCTCAAAAGCCCTCTATAAAACTAGCTATATTGCATCTAAATAAGACCACAATCCTTTTGATTGAAGAAGCTGTGTCATCAAGGTCTTCCATGTGTGATGGTTATGAGGGGTTAGAAGTTCTAGACAAGAAGGGGTCAGAGTCATTATTTTAGAAGGTGTTGTATTATTTTTTAATGTAGTTCTAGTTTACATAAGTAAATAACAGAAATAATATGACAAAACACCCCCCACAATGCAAAAAATTGAACCCTAGTTGCTAGAAGGAATGCACAAATGAGAGAAGAGAAAAAAGATTTAGATATGAATCACAAATACCTATTTTTTGTAAGCCAAAAAATGACCAAATGCTAAAAGTATTATGTCCACTCAATATTACTCCAAATTGATACCAAGTCTAGAAAGTAGATAATAAATCATGCACTTAAAAAAAATAGCAACTGAATATGTGTCCATATGAGTCTAAATGAAGCCTTTGAAGCTACAAAAATTGAGATTTATAATTTTCAGAAAAATTCAAAAATAGAGATCACAAACACCCTGCACCAATGTGTAGATCATGAAATTCTACCCCAATTCAAAAATAATTGCTTAGAGAAAGAAGTCTATATGAGTGAGATATCATTATTTTAAAATCACCTCTATAATTATTTTTTCTACATTGCCACTATTGCACCTCCAAAAATCAAATAAAAATACTTGAAAAATGTCAGATCTATTCTATCAAACCCTCTTTCTCATTTTTCTCCAAATATTAAACAAGCTATAATAGATCCAACTCTGATATCATGAAGGATTTGAGCAATACTCAATATGAATTCACAAAGCCCTCAAATACCTATATGTAAAAACCTATCATAGAGAAGAAAAAGAGAAGAAGAGGCAAGGGTTTTCTTTGAAAATATGCAAACTATATTCTTAGAAATGAAAAGATGCAAGATAATTACAAACAATCTATCCTTATAATAGGAGATCAAAACCTGAAAAGAGTAACCTAAAAGTTAAATGTTATTTAATAATGACTAATTAATTATTAAATGAGAGTGCATAAGTGCATAAAGTAAAATTTTAAGAAGGGAAAAAAGGTAATTTAATTAATGAAATTAAATTAACCTTTTTTCTCTAAGAATTGTTTTCCCTTCATTTTTGCCTTTAGACAAATTTTCATCTTTTAAGATGAATTCTCTTCTTTGCCTTCATTAGGGTTTCTAATAGTGAAGTGGGTATCTTTGAAATCACCACCATAATAATATATGTTTTCTTAGCTTTCTAACCATATTTTTATTTATTTATTTTTGGCCAATAGACTAGCATTTAACCTTTAATTATTTTTACTAATTTTTTGTCAGTCCATGTAGACATATGTGTACCTTTTATTTAATAATTGATATACATAAAAAAATTCAAAGAATTACATATTATTGTTCTATACTTGATTCTATAAACTTTTTTAAAAAATTCCATTTTCAATTATTTTGATGTATGCTATGCCCAACACACAAATATGTACCAAGACTAATGGGTGTAGTCATTTAATAATTCATAAAAATTATCATACTCATTAGAAAATCATGAAAATACACTTCTAGATGTCACTTTTAACTTCCATACTACAAAAGAGTTTTGCAAAAGATTGAATTTAAATATGTCTTTCGTGTTGCACAAAAAAATAGCTATGTTATGTTTAAAAAAAAAAAGAAGGAACTATTTTTTCATGGACATAGGGATTGACCCACCTAAGCTTATTCATTTTGCAAAATATATAGTTGTTTAGAAAAGAAATTCAGAGTACTACAATTTATATTTTTTACACATCTCATCATTTTGAGTTGATGACCCTCAAACATTTTGTCCAAGTTTAGGTTTACATGATTTCAAAAAAGGGTGTGCAGTTATACCCTTATTTTTATACACCATCTTGGTGCACTTACCTATCTTGAACCATTGTAAGAAGGTTTCAACCCTATTAAAGGCTCATAGGAAACAGATAGACTCACTGCCTAAATGCTCCAATAAGAGTTAAGAAAAAAATCATTAGGATAAGATATCTAAAATATTAAACTAACCAATTTGCAACTTACTTGCCAAAACAATAGCTTTGAAGCTCAACTCAATCATCCAAATCAATCACCTCCCTACTTTGATCATCTAGCATCATATGTTTCATCAATGATTATATACATGATACCCACAATAATTTTCAGACAAGGAAAACATCCTTCATTTATACCCCTTACAATTAATTAATTACATAGGTCCATGTTAAGGTATACATGCATTCATAAGCATCATTAGAAATATTATAATGAAGTTCCCACATAGTACTATATGTGTGTGTGTGTGTGATAAATTCTTCCACATCACAATCAAATGCTAGTCAAATGTATTTCATGTTACACAACAATAACTGTTCCAAAATAAACCAAACATCTTGGTATCATGCACATAGGTGCACAAAAATGTCTTCTACCACGATCTTGTAAGGAAACTTACAACCAAAAATATTACCATTTCCACATAGCCCATAATATATCCTTTTTTTATGTGTAGCCTAATCACACTCAAAGGATAAGTTTTACCCACTTCACTTGGAATGATTTCCCCTATATTTTAGTATGGGGGTTTCAAGCTTTTGCCCCCAAGATCTAGGGGCAATATCCCTTTCCAAGTCCTGGGATCAACGGTGCCAAATGCACTCCTCAAAGAGAAAAATGAATTTACTATTGTAAAAGGCACCGAGAGATATATTTTTCTAATGGTCATTTTATTCTAGCCCTAATTTTTCAGTCAAAAAAAATCTTTTATTCAATGGCTTAGGAATAGGAATTTCATTATGTATGATGATTTAGTAGCTTGTTGCAATGGTATTGAGTTGTAAGGGATTGTGGATTTTAATCAAGTTGTAATCACTAGATAATAAGAATATTGGACCTTTTGTTGGTGGACATAGCCTAGGGATTGGATGAACTACATTAAATCTTTGTGTCTTGTCTTGTCTTCTATGTGATTTATTATTTTATGATACTGGTTCTATTTTATGTAATAGTTATTTTTATCTCTTGAATACTAACATATCTAATATAAATAATCACTTAAAATCTACATGCAACATAATAGATATCATACCCACAAAAATGTGACATGAGATATACCCTGGGAACCCTCATTCAAGAAAAATCTTGACCTCGAAAATCATCCATCACCATATATTGTTCAACAAAATACCATTGTAATACAACCATTGAAGCCTTGAAATCCATAGCCATAACCAAGAAATCCATGTGAACAAGCGTGAATCTACACATGCCATGATATGCTTCCAACCTTCACAAAATTGCTACCTTGGCTACCCTGTTTCACCTTGTCTCATTCAACTTTCCTTTGTTTTCCTTTCTCTACAACTACCCTTGTGGTTTATTTTATAGTAGCAAGCTCCCACAAAACCACTAGTTGGTATTAAATAAACCACATGCTAAAACCCTTTGCTTCCAAACCCCCCATTAACCCACATTTAATATTGGGTATTTAATTATTTTCCCCAATATTAAATAATTACACCAAACATTATCACATTATTACAATATAACTCATAAAGGCTATTCCATGGGAATCTCTAGATTTTTCACATCCATCTAGGTGCTCCTAGGTGAAACATTACTTAATATAATAAAATAATACAACAAAAACAATTGATGGAATGTGTGCAACACACATTATCTTGATATATCCAATCTCACTAACCTTAACTCCATCTTCCCAATAAGATACAATAAATATACAATCACTTTTCTCTGCCAATAATTCTTGTACACTAGTCTACTACCAATATTCACCAAATGAATTACAAGTCATCAAGAACTACGCATAATATCGGTGAACATAGACATTATGCCTATAATTATTCTTCTACACAAATGTATGCTTTCATAACTTAACCTGTTGTATACTAAATTTTTTGTGCTAACAATCATCCTAATATATACAAAATTCTATGTATTACATTAATAAACAAACATATATTGTCAAAATCATGTCATTAATATAATACATACACTATTGATCCTAATGCCCAAAAATATCCTGATTTCCAACAAGATATACACTCATCATCTTTCTCTTTATTGATGAACATTTAGATCCATAGATACATGATGTGGTCTTGGTAAATTTATTGCATTTATGGAGTTTTCCTATACCCTTGATTGCAAATTCAACATTGACAACACACAAGAATTGCAAAATCCTTATTGACAAGGGTTTTCTTCAAACAAGTTGAATACTTACATTTTCTTGTTTTTATTTCATGTTTTACATTTTAATTTCAAGGTTGAATTCTCAATCTAGGGCTTGACCAATGAAAGACCTCATCGAACCAAAACAAAAACCAAGTTTTACTATGTGGAAGAGAAATATATCTAAATTGTGACCATGTATATAGAAACTACTTGAATAAACATTTCTAAATAAGTTGGGTCAACTTTTCTATTATGTCCTAGAAACATGTCCATCTCTCCATAAAGTGTTTAGACACTTTACTATTAGGTTGATGCCTTTGTGGAGGCCTAAGAAAAATAAAATTTTCTCAATTTTCTATTGTGATTTTGAATTCATAGTTGGAAGTTCTGTCATAGGTTTAGATATATAGTTTTGGGAGCAAAAAGACACATTTTGAGGTGAATACTTCATCATTTATTTCACTTTTTAGTCTAGATCTATTTCCATATCTTAATTAGAATGATTGCATATATTTATCACCTAGATCTATCTAACTCTTTTGATTTACTCAATTAGCGCAAATTCACATTCACGTTCACATATCCTTAATCAAATACACATTGCATGAAAGATGATGCTTACGTACTTCCTTGATGTAATTGGGTTTAACATTGACATACTTTTATCCTTTTGGGTTTTTCTGATCTAACTTGGATTTTTTTGAGAATTGTATTTGGAATCCCCTCTTTCTCTTATATTTTGAATGTTAGAGTGGAAGTGGTTTGTTAATGAATTTATCTCACATGGTTATATTGTTAAATTCATTACCATTCATTTCCCCACTAAAAAATAACACTTGTCCATTTTATCATAAAACTTTGTTATATATGTCATAATTCTTTATGAAATCTATCATTCATCATAAGAAGTTATAAGCTCTCATATACTTCTTAATATGTTAGAACATGGTAATGATGGAAACTACAATTAGAACAATTGCTATCTTCTCATTTCTAACAAACCTTACTAGTGAGACATTTAATAATAGTGTATAGTGTCACATCAATTGATTGATGAAGTGGATTTGAGAAGAGAAATAACTATATGAACCAGTGAAATTGTTGAGTAAATATGAGCATGTATGTTTTAATTATAATGGACACATGATCAGTTAGCTTTTGATAATATAATGTGATCTTTAAGCATTATATAAAGTGAAGAAGACAATTGAGTTGATGTTTAGAAGAGAAGGCATGATGTTGAGTAAAATACTAATCTTGATTGAGTGATAGTTTTACTAGGTCAATGAAGTAGAATATTAAGGTGTTGATCCCTAAGTAAAAGTTCTTTACTACTGTGAAACACTTAGTCATTCACAAAGAAGAATTGGTCGATCATCACTATGACTGAACTATCCTCTATAGGCCAAGCCATGTAGTAAAGACTTGTACATATTTTAGTTAAGTGCTGAGTATTAGTCACTGTTGAGAAAGTTAGAGGTTGTGAATTAGTCCATTGATTGATGATACTTTTTAGTAATAAATAGAAGCTGGGAGATATAAAGGCCAAGAAAAGAAGTGTTCTCTAAAAAGAAGTGTTCTCCTGAGTATAGTTAAGGCCGAGGGACATCATGAAGAACCAATTTGAGTTGAGTACTAATAAGGTATATGTGTCGAGTGAGACAATTTGATATATTTTTTTGGAATAGCATAAAGTCCTATGTAAACCATTTTTGTCAAGTTGGAAGTGTGTTTTATAGACCAAGGAGCTAACTATGCATTTAATAGAGGATCATTAATCCCTATGTAAGTCAATCCACCAATTAGAAAATTTAAAGGACTAAGTTGCAAAAGGAATGAATCTAGATCATTGGATCTAAAATATTTACCAAATAGTTATTTAAGAAGGGTTTATGACCTAGTTTGTGCATGTGGAGCATGTGTAATTAAGAGTTTAGATGCATGGGTAGTTGAAGGTGAATCAAGTAGAGCGATCGAACATCACAGTGAATAGTTTTGAGTAGATTTATCAAAGATCAATCATAGAAACATCATACTAGATTGGATAGAGGAAATATGACATCATAATTGAAGTGAAAAGTAAAGGATCAAGTACCAAAACATTCTAACAGTTGTTTTAGGATTTAAATCTCTTAATAGAGTGGCTTGAACAAGCCTTTGTAAATATCCTAATAGAGTACTCACTTAGCTATGGTATAGAATCATTTAATTAAAGTATACCTAACAGTCTTGTAAGCCTTTAACAATGTAGACCCTTCACATGTTAGATTATCACAAGTGATCAAACATTATAGCCTTAACAAGCACACTCTATTGCTCCAGTATTGAAGATTTTGTGTATGACATCACCACCATAATTTTAGCTTCACCTTGGAGGGTTTCTACGTTTCCAAATCTTGGAATAAGTCTATCCACTTGGGAGTAAAAGATCTTGAAGATGGAATCCTACAAACTAGGAAAGATCATTAAAAATTAGAAGCTTGATGTTCAACTTGCATTTGAACAAGTCAAGATTGCAAAGAAGATATTGAGGAAATCCTTGAAGAGAAGGAAAGAGATGGAAATTCACCAAAATGACACCCTATACAAAGAAAATATTATTGAAGAATTGTTTGATGAAGGCATAACTAGTGAGTCTAATGCATCAATGGCATATCTATTGGAGAAGAACAACATTATGAATGAAGAAGTCAGAGCATTGAAAAGAGAACATGAGATACAAGTAGTAAGACTATGTAAAGTTAGTGAACAAAGGAAAAAGGATCAAGGAGCTAAAGCAAAAGATGAAGAAGACAAGGAAATGTTAGATGGAGATAAAAGATAGAAGACTACAAGTCATGATGAAAGGATCAATTAGTTATAAGTGCAAACAATGAAATTGCAAGAAAGGTGCAAGAGATTGCAAATATCAGATCTGAAAATGATATATTGAAGAATGAGTTGAAAGGTGAAAAAGAATTCATTGAAAGGTTGAACAAACCTAAAGAGGCTATGAGAGTACTTAATGAATAGATGAATGCACCAAGGAGACCTCATGACACCTGTAGACTAGGCTATGACAAGTTCCTATTAGGTGTTGAGAAGGGAGAGTCATCAAAGAAAGGAGAACATATGAACATGATTGCAAAAACAAAGAACAAGAATCCTACATGCTATCACTCTAGAAAATAAGGTCATATAGAAAATATCTACAAGAGAAAAATTGGTAAGTCAAATCCTAAACCCAAATTCAATGGTTATTGTTTCAATTGCAACAAACAATATCATCAAGCACACGGATATAGATCAAGGGTTAGTAAGACACCAATTACTTCTAGATTTGAAGGTTACTATTACACATATCAAAATTATGTTCATAAGGCATAATATTGCATATATAAAGAAAAGAACAACTAGACACCTAAAGATCAAAGAAAAGCATCTAAGAAAGGTAATACCATAAATTGGGATTACAATACTTGGGTGAATTGTGAATTATGTGGAAAGTATGGACACATTGTAGAAAATTGGGCTAAGATACATCTCAGAGGAAGATTAGGAAACTAATTTTTTTTGGATTGCTATATTTTAATTTTCAGAAAGTTATTCACCTAAGAAAATATTGCATGAACCGGGCATCAACACCTAATGTTGAAGAGAACAATGGAAATGTAATGGTCAATGGTAAAGAAGTAAGAAGCCAAATGAATCATACATGGAAAAAGAAAAATGAAGGAAAGAATAGTTCAAATGGTAAAGTTGTGATCACTTAATCCACTCAATTAGGTGATTGCCCCACCTCAAACTAAATAAAGAGGTATGTATGGAACTATATTTCAATTGTTAAATTTTACATCAATTCCTAGAATAAATGCAACATAGTCCAAATTTGCATGATAATGGATGTACAAGGACAAAATTGAAGTTTGAATTTGATTAATGTATGTTAATTTTGTGTTGAGATATTAGTGTTGACCAAGTGTCAGTAATGAAGTTTTGAAAATGTGAAGCAATCAAGTTGGATTGATAGTTATGTTTGAGATAAAGTTTTGACCGAGTTGATGGAATGAGGTAATGTGATAACTGAGCTATCCTATTTTGGTTGAGATAGTTGTATCTCACCTATTATGTCTATGGAGTATTCATGAGGCCCTAAATTTGAATTTTTGAACTATATAGAGAATTTTTCAAGTCATTTTATGCACCTTGCATTAAATTTTTCATAGCAAAAAGAAAGCTAAAGAATTTATTGAGCATTTAACCTTGCATTCAAGTTTTCATAGAGAAAAGAGAGCTACAAAATTTACTGAGCATTTAAGCGAGTTTGAGTTGGATTTAGGTGCATGTCTTTGGCTACAAGAGTGGTTTGTGAAAAGATTATTGAGGTCAAGCTACAAAAGAGACTTTGTTCATACCCTAAATCAAGAAAATGACATCAAGTACATCTGTATATGAGAAGAAGATGGAACTACAAGTAAGTAATACTCAGCTAGTTACAAATGATGCATGTCCTCCTCCAAAATTCAAATCATATCCTAAAATTGTGATAAAGGGTGATTCTTTGGGTTACCTATCATCTATTCAACCTAGATTGACCATGATTCATGATGTGAGATCATGCTACATGTGTAAGATAGGAGAGGTTAGATATTTCAAGATAAGGGTTGCATATGACAAGAAATGTAAATATGGGAAGTTGAAGGAAGAACTTGAAATCATTATTGAGAAAGTGTTCACTCACACCCTAAATTTTTGAAGGAGTTTCAAGATGGAATGGATCAAGGTTTTCTTGAGCTATGCTATGACTGGAGAATGGACCATTCAAGATTGTCGAGAAGACAATTCACCATGTCATAGGATACTCTATTACAAATAGGGCTAAGACTATTCAATATCAAGGAAGAGAAGTAATTAAATCCAACACTTTGGTTAAATAGAATAAGAAAAGGATGTCTATATCCACCATTAAAAATCATGAGATAGATTTTGCAATGAGGGTAGTGGCTCACAAATTTTATCAATCTAGCAAACTAGGGAGTGTGTCATGTGATGGAGTGGACTTAAGTTGGAAAATTGTGAAGAAGGATCATAGTTATGACATAGCCAAGCTCTAACTCACCAAACTTGCAAATAATTTAGAAAGCATAACAAAGATAGATAACATAATGTGTAAGTTTGTCTCACTATTATTTTTAATTTTTTTTTTAATGTGAAAAAATTATTTCTAACTATTGGTCATGTAGTCTAGGAAAAGACCAGGTTAGTCACTAATCAAATCAATAATTTTATAAGCTAAATTGGTGATAATTTTAACACTATTAGGGATGGGTATTTTTAGGAGTTTAAGAAGAAAATGAAGAATATGCCTAGGATAACTCAATATCTAGTAGACCAATACTATGATGATATATGCTTCTTCGTAGACATTGACTTTACCTATGCAGCAGTGGTTATACCTAGGGTTGCATGGTTAAGATCTCTACCTTATGAGGTGAACATTGATAAAGTGACTACAACTATAACAATTCTATTGGTAGATTAAGTTGATAACAATACCAATCCATTCAGTAGATACGAGTCAAGTAAGTTGAAAATAATAGCTAAAATCAATGCACCTAAGCTAAACAAAAAGAGGACAAGAGCTATTGCAAATCTGGAGAGAGCTCTAGGAGAAGAAACACAAGGAGGGATTGAATAGCTAGGGAAAAAGGTAAATCTAACTATCCAAACAACTTGTTGAGTAAACATAACAAAAGAAAACACATAGAGAACAACAACAAGGAGAGAAGAAACAAAAACACTTTATTGATTCATCTAATTTTTTGCATACATGTACAATTGTAAGGCCTTTTGGGTTATGACCAAACACAAATAAAAGTTCAAAATGCATGCTCTAGATTCAAATTTTCTCTTGTTGAAACATTTGTTATTCGATCTCTAAGTCCTACCTAACCTAAAACTAAACATCCTTATTTATAATTTCCAGAATGGCTTACAAAAGATTCTAGATCATTACATAATGGAAAGGTCAACCTTAAAATAGTTTGCAAACATCCCAAGCTAAGATCTAAACATTAAATTCATGATCCAAATTAATTACATAACTTGGCTCAAACTAAGAACCAATCATAGAGAAACTTGGTTAAAAAGGGAACCAAGCATAAAAAAAATCAGGCTCATTCGACACATGAAGGAACTCTCAACCAACACTAAACAACTATAGCAATTTTGAAGCTTTAGTAACTTGGCCAATACTAGATAACTAAATTAACTTGGCCAACACTAGACCACTATAGTAACTCAACAACTACAGTAACTCAACCAACACTAGACAACTTTAGTAACTTGGCCAACACTAGACAACTTAACAATAATTAACAGTTGACACTAAATGGTAGAACAAAAAAAAAAGAGAAGGATTACAAGGAAATTCATGATGCTTCCACTTCTGAAAATTAGGTTGAAAGAAATGATTCTCATGAATCATTGAGATGTCACAACTTGAGTTGAATCCAACTCAGATTCAATTCAGATTGAGAAACCCGTGTAACATCTTCAACTAGTCTATTCTTTCACTTCACCAAATTCATATTAATCTTTTCCTCTTGTGCTCATAACAACTCCCTGATCCAATATCTATTCAACTTCTTCAATCCACTTCTTAAGATAACCATCTAGTGCAACAACTTCATCATCTCACTCATGATGCTTATATAAATCAGCAACATTAAATATAGGAGATATATCCAGGTCATCAAGGAACTCAACTTCATAAGCATTAACACTATCAAACTTCCTCAAGATCTTACAAGATCCAAAATTCTTCATTTTAAACTTATTGTATGTTCCAGTGGGAAATTTTTCTCTCTTCAAATGAACAATCACCTCATCACCAACTTAGAAAACAAGATGTCTCCTCGACTTATCAGAATTCTCCTTATGCTTTTGATTTTTTTTTCCAATCTCAACTTTATTTCTGCATGCAAAGACTTCATAAAACCAAAAAATTCTTCCTCTCCAACAATTCTCTTTTCTTCACCAACAACATCCCTCAAATCAAATACTCCTCTAGGCTACATTCTATTAACAATCTCAAAAGGTGTTTTTCTTATACTCCTATTCACAAAATTATTATATGCAAACTCAACATGTGCTAATACCATATCCCAATTGTTACTCATCTTATCTCCAACTAAACATCTCAAAAAATTACCCAAGCTTTTATTTACAAGCTATGACTGTCCATCTATCCGTGGATGGAATGTAGAACTCAACTTCAACTTAGTATCCATCTTCTTCCACAAATTCTTCTAAAAATAACCAACAAACTTAGTGTCCCTGTCAAAAATAATACTTTTTGGTAATCCATGCAATCTAATAATCTATTTGAAGAAAATATTGGCAATATGCACAACATTTGATGTCTTCTTACATGGTATAAAATGTGCCATTTTATAAAATATATCCACAACAAAAAATATGGAATCATACCCTCTTGTTATCTTAGGTGATCCAAAAAAAAAATCCATATTGATGTCACTCTAAGGTCTCTCATGAATAGAAATAGGTGTATACAATCCATTATTTTGACTTACTCCTTTTTTAACTTGACAAAATCCACAACTCCCTACAAAATTCTAAACATCTCTATACATTGGTATGAATAATACTTATCCTTCAAGAAACTCAATGTCTTATTAATTCCAAAATGTCTAGCCAAACCACCATATTATTTTTCCTTAATCAAATTAACTCTCATAGAGCTTCTTGGTATACACAATTGAATTCATTTGAAGAACATACCTTCTTGAATGAAATACTCATTTGACTTGATATATTTGGTACTCTTCACTCTCTTCATGCTTCAAGAAAATTAGGGTCAATATCATACAACTCTTTCATCTCATCCAAACCTAGAACTTCAACCTTTGTCTCAATCAAAAAAGAACATATTTTTCTCAATGCATCAACTCAATTAGTAACTCCACTTTTATGCTTGATCACAAATATAAAACCTTGCAAGTATTCAACCGACTTCATATCTCTTTGATTCAAGTTATGTTGACTTCCCAAGTACTATGATCAGTATATAACATAAACTCATTAGGAATCAAATAATGTCTCCAATTCTTCAAGGGTTGAACAATTGAATAATACTCTTGATCATACACAAAATAATTCCTTTTAGCATCATTCAACTTCTCACTAAAGAAAGCAATAGGTCTACCTCTTTGACTCCCAGCTCCTGTTGTACTACCCTTGCATCACATTCAACTTGAAATACCTTATTGAAATCAAGAAAAGCCAATATAGGTAACTCAATAACCTTTTGTTTCAAATTTTCAAAACTCTTATTAGCTCCACATGTCCACATGAAATCCAGTTTATCTCCTCTCATTGTCTCATTCATAGCATCACAAACAAAACTGAAATTCTTTATAAATTTATAATAGAAACTAGCCAAACCATGAAATGATCTTACCTCATCCACATTCTTAGGTGTAGGCCATTCCAAAATTCCTTTAGCATTCTTAGGATTCATTCTCAAAAAATCAAATGAAATCACAAATTCCAAATACGTAATCTCCTCTTGCATATAGGAACACTTTTTCAAATTAATCAACAAATTCTCCTCTTTCAATCTTTGCAGTACTTTTCTGACATGCTTAAGATGTTCTTCCTTAGTCAAACTAAATATCTAAATATTATCCATATACCCAATCACAAATTAACCCAAAAATCTCTTGAGAACTTCATTTATCAACCTCATGAAAGTACTAGGTGCATTAGTCAAATCAAAAGGTATAACCAACCATTCTTACAAATAATATTTTATCTTAAAAGAAATCTTCCATTCATCACCTTCTTTAATTTTAATCTAATAATAACCACTCTTCAAATCAATCTTGGTAAAATACTTTGCTCCACTTAAAAAATCCAATATATCATCTATCCTTAGCATAGGAAACCAATATTTCACTATGATCTTTTTAATAGCTCTATAATTTGTACACATCCTCCATTCTCCATTCTTCTTAAGTGCTAATACAATACATATGACACATAGGCTCAAACTTTCTCTAATCAAACCTTTTTGTAACAACTATGCACTTGTTTGTTAAACTGAAAAAGTGTTACTTTATGCAAGAGGAGATTATGCATTTGGGATTTGTGATTTCATTTTAGTTCTTTATTTTCTGTAGGTGTCAATCTATATGGTGATTTTTTTGGTAAACTAGCTCCAAGAATCAGGTCCATACAATTACTTATACTTCTTACTACTAGTGAACCATTATGTATATCTTTAGTTGACAATATCCTTTTACTCATTGAGAAACCTTTGAATTTCTGCTGGCACTCGGTTAATACTATTAGCTTTTTTGTCACTTGGCATTCATTAGCTTCTATCACTCAACCATCACTATTTTTTGTCACTCAATTACTACTACCATAACTTGGTCCCTTAGGGATTACATCAAAATACACTTGGTTCTTCTTCATCCTTGTTAGTGAATAGATTATCCTCCAAAGAAATAAATGAAAATTAACTCCACATATCCAGAAAGGAAGACTAAATCAGCACTATTAGTTGGGTCACTTTTCTATTGAAAAGCATAAGTACCCTCTGAATTTATCTAGGTACAAATCCTGATATATGATTTACAATAAATCAACTACACTATGATTGTCAATGCTTTTAACCTGAAAGCAAGAAATGTTTACAAAAATCTACACATAAACATGACATACATGCAAAAAGAATAGCTAACTAAAAGGAACATAAATAGTAAATGACACAAAGTTCATTTACTTGAACACTGCATTACATATTGAACATAGAGAGAAAGATGAATGGTCTTTTGCAAACTCATAAACAATTAAAGAAAAAAGTCCAAAATATAACTATGGCATTAATCATATATATCAAACTGCATTAAGAGATAACCAAGAAAATGCAAAGACCAACATTGATCAGAGATTTAAAACACAAACTCAAAGTTTTGATGTATTAAAATGCTCCTCCTTTGAACACAACAAAATAAAACTGACTTTTTTTGTTTGATACATACAAAACCACTATCTAAAAAAATATCTTCCTCCTCTCCTTGTACTCACAATCCCTAATTCTACTATCACTCAAAGTCTCACACAACAAAATTTAGAAAAACTGGGACCCATGCTACCTCTGAAATCCCATCATAAATAAAGCTTTTTTTTTTTTCACTTTCGGTTCTGATAACCATTTCTTGGTAGTTCTTCCCATCTTTTGTTTTGATAAGATTTTTATTAGTTATTAAAACCTAACCTTTGATATTACCTTTTCTATAGAGTTTATTAGAAACTCTCTTAAATATCTCCTTCGTATCCCTTGTTTAATATATTCTAATAAAGTTTTAGAAACCTTTTAAAAGTCTCCCTATATTCTATCATAAGGAAGTAAGGTGATATTTGAGGGGAGAATATAATGTTTTCAATAAAATATTATAAAATTCTTCAAACAAAACTAACACTTTTTGGGAGACATGGGTTGCTCTACACATGACATCCGTTCAAATGAATCTTCATATTTAAATTAACAAATTCCCAATCTTACAGATGATTCATTAGAGAATTATCTATACTCTATTAAAATACCCCATAGAGCATGCACACATATTCATGCTTAGGATAAATTCTACTAAATCTGTTGATGGAATTTGGTTTTGGACTCTTGCACAATGATGCTAATGGTTTAAGCAAGAAATGATTGGGATCTTCAATTTGTCTTTCTAATTAAGAAAGGGCTTTTCCAATTGCTACTCTTTATGTTTTATGGACAGAGGGCTTGATACATCTTTTCACATTATGAGGATTCTATCCCAAAAGCATGCCATTCAATAATTAATCATCCTTCCCCGTGATGATCCCATGATTCTGCTTCCAAGCCGAGCTCATAGTTTCTCATGAACACCATTGGGGTCTTCGAGTTCAATTCAGATTTGTGTTTCATGTAAGAGTCCATTGGTTTTACCATAACTTCTATTCACCAGCAATGTTCAAATGTTTAGTTCTCTGAATGGGGAAATTAATATGGTCATGCACTAGTTTGTAGAGCCATACATTATGATTGTTCCCCATTTTTTATTGCATCATGGGATAGAGTATTACTTAGAATACTTGTCCATCATCTTTCCCTACTATGTGAATGTCACCATCTAGGCATCCATAAGTTCTAATAAACATCCACCAACTCTAGTATTCTATCAAAATATTCACTTGCATTTGTGAACATTGTATGTTCCTAGGTGTAAGCACCACTTTCTTCATTCCTTTCACCTTCTTGGTGTCATGAGATAAGGCCCAAGCCTGATGTTCATAAGCTTTCACATTGTTGTTCTCATAAGATGACATTCCATTATGCTTAGGCTATGGGTATTGTGGTTGGTAATTCATACATTTTTTGTGCACATTATGTCAACTTGGCATATAATACATTTATCCAGAGTGTCCTTTGAGCCATGAATACATTGAAATTTTATTAAACCTTCATCTGCATCCAATCTAAATACTTTGAACATGCCCTTGTAAGAAATATTAAAGGTGTCATTGCAAGTCATGAATTTCAACCAGACCTAGACAACATTTCTCTCTTTGGTGCAATTCAATAAGCTCTACTTCTGATGGCATGTGGTAATTGGAAATGAACACACTTCACCTTGGAGTTGTCTAGCATTAGTAACATGGTGCTTTAACAAACATCAAACACTAACTATATATTTCAAAAATTATCAAGGCTACTTAGGCTACTATATTCTAAAGACGAGTGTGACTCCATTCATACCATCTACTATCATGAGTCACCAAAGATCTCAATGGTCTTGAGGACCCAGGTTCTATGCATTCTAACATTGAAGACTTTACGACTTTGCGTATAGCATTAGTTAGTGACCTCTACTCATAGCCATGTGTTTCTATTTATCTAGTTGATAATGCTCACATTTATTTTTGACTCTCTAGAGTGTTTCATGTACTTCAAGACCATGTAAAAATAAAGAACAAGCCACATGTGAGTTTGGCTCTTTTTCTCTATGCATCTATAGTTTGTGGGCAACTTACATTGTTACTATGTTACTATCATAATCTAGTCATGTTGAATCTCTTAAATCTCTAAACCACTGAACTTTAGAAATACTACACCTAAGATTCCAACCATAACCTTGTACATTCTAATAATAATCCTCTAAGCACATCTGTTGTGCAACATCAAACCAACAAGCCTGTAGAACTATTTGCACCTATTTCAACAAATTAAAACACCTCAAACTGCTTTGGACTAGTTCAAAGAGGTTTGAAATCCTAAAATACAAATTTAAATATTGGGTCCATATGGGTACCAACAATCCCCCTTTCAATTTGTTTCCCATTGACCACAAAAACTCAAATAGTAGTACAATTAATTTCATTTGGACTTTCAATAAAAGGCAACAATACTTTCTTTCTTCCATTCACCCAAAGGGTATGTTGACTCAATCTTCCATCATTCATTGCATATCTATCATATTGCCAAGGTCTACCCAATATAATATGACAATAATCCATAGGCATAACATCACACAAAACTTCATCAAAGTAATTTCCAATCTTGAACTTCACCACACATTGTTCTCTTACCAACACATTATGTTCATCCTTGATCTATGAAACATGATAGGGTTTAGGGTGTCTCAACCTCTACAGTTGTATCTTTTTAACTAGCTCCTTTGATGCTAAATTTGTTGAACTCCAACTATTAATAATCACTTTACAGTATTTTATAGCCATCTTACATCTAGTCTTGAAAAGACTTCACCTCAAGATAGGTTCCTCATTAATTCCCTTATTACACAAAGTTTTACTTACCATTAAATTTTCTCCAACCTTAGGTCCACTTAGTGAGCCCTCAAGGTCTCCTTGAATCATAATATTTCTATTACCTTGTTCGTTCTCACTAGAGTATCTATACTAAAAGGATCTATGCCTTTCTTTTCCACATCTACAATAATTACCATGAAAAACATCTCTAGAATAAAAATTACCTCTTCCTTGGTAAGAACTAGTACCTCCTCAGTAATAATTACCACCTTTCCATTTGATCTTTCCTTTGTCATCATTTTCCAGTCAGATTTTCCCTTATCTTGCACATAGCTTTCAGATCTACCACCTTCTCCATAAAACCTACCTCTACCTCTCTAGAATTTACTACCTTTACCACTTTTTCTTTTTTCATACTTCTTTGTCAAGATCTCCTTAGCTTTCAAGTCATATTAATATGCTTCTTCCACACTTTCCAATTTCACAAAACTTATCTCATCCCAAAATCCATATCTTACTCTATTGAGGTACCTTGCAACTTTCTCAACCCCATCACCTACATGTCCAGATCTGATGTCCAATCTATAAAATTCCTCAATATACTCTTTCATAGTCATGTCCTTTTGTGTCAATTTTGGTATCTTTCTCAACAAGATAACTTGGTACTTAGAAGGAAGGAACTTCTTCTTCACCTTGTTCACCATTTTCAGCCAAGGCCTAATATTCTCTTTTCCTCTTCTCTGTCTATCAGTTTGCAAATGCTCCCACCATAATGAGGCATGACCTTTCAACCTAGTGACTCCAATCTTCACCTTCTTATTATCCAGAGTGCCTTCAAACTCAAAGAACTTCTCCATATCAAAGATCCAATCCAACACAACATTGGTGTCCAATTTTCCATCATAAGGAATACCTTCTAAAGTGGGCTTTGAATGTTCCCTAGACAATACTCTCAACGATCTTTTGTCATCCTAATCTTCCTTGGGTTCTAGATTAGGATTTGGTGCTATTATTTGATCATCACTCACATCATCAAGATTAACTCCTCTCCTTTGGGTTGTCTCCACATCATCTAATATAGCTATAATTTGTCTCAACATGTCCATAATAGTAGGGTTAACATTTCCTCTACTTCAAACCTTTTTTACAAATAGGTTCCTCCAAGATTGTAACCCTATGCAAGTTATAGGTCAAATTTTCATATCAACAACCCTAAAGCCAAATTAAACTTAAGGTTCTACAAGATCCAATCTCTACAAGAATGAAACTCAAGCTATGATATCACATGATGCAAGGAGGGATTGAATAGCTAGGGCCAAAGGCATGCCTAACTATCTAAATACCTTGCTAAGTAAACACAATAGAAGTAAACACACAGTGAACAACACCAAGGAGAGAAGAGACAACAACACTTTATTGATTTATCCATTTATTTTCATACATGCCCACCTATAAGGCCTTCTAGGTTATGGAAAAATACAAATGCAACTTTAAATTCTATGATCCAACTTCAAATTTTCTCTTCTAGAAACATTTGTTCATCACCCTCTAAATCCTACCTAACCTATACCTAAACACCCTCATTTATACTAGCCAAAATGATTTAAGGAAGATTATAGATCATTATATAGTAGAAAATTCAACCTTAAAATGGTTTGAACACATCCTAAGACAAGATATGAACATTAAATTCATGATTCGATTTATTTACATAAGTCAAAGAGCAAACTAAGAACTAATCACATAAAAAATCAATCAAAGAAGGAATTGAGCATTGACAAATATGAGGCTCACTCATCACATGAAGGAACACTTGAACAACATAGAATACGTATAGTAACTCGGTAGCTATAGTAAATTAGCTAACTCTAAATAGCTATAGTAACTCAACAACTATAGTAACTTGACCAAAATTAGACAACTCAGAAATAATTGGCACTCGACAATAGCTAGAAAAGTGAACAAAAATGAGTAGGATTATAAGGAAACCTAGGATTCTCATGTATCAAGAAGGAAATGAAAGTGAAAAGCCTCTACAGGTCATAGAAGGAAAATGAGAGGATATAACCATAAGTGATGATGATGAATAAGAGGTAAGGAGATAGTGGCTATTGAGCCACAAGCTAAGAGGGGAAAATGTATTATTATTGCTAACCCTAGTGTGAAAAAGAGTCTCAAAGAAGTGGTAAGAAAGGAAACACCTTTACCTAGGGTCATACATTAGAGAATAAGGATAATTACTAAAGTTGTAAAGCCCTAGAAGAAAGGAATTATAAATATCATCAAGTTTGCACCATTCATAAATTCAACAAAAATGAAGTCCACTACTATGGAAGCTTAACCAAGAAGACAAGAAAAGAAATCAAGAAGAATGTTCACTATACAAAAAGATGATGAAGATGATGAGGTTGAAAGGATAGATTTAGAGAACCTAAGTCAATTCAAGGTGATAGTACACAAGAAGCTTCAAGAAATTGATGAGTTATGTGATATTCTTAAAAATACTATAGGATTATTAGTTTTTCATTACAATAATATGAAAAATTGAGCAAAGAAAATAAGAGTAAAGTAGATGTTGTCATAGATATGATGATAAACTTTAAATGTAAACATATAGAGCTAGGGAAATTGATTCCTCAAGAAATATACAATAATATTGATGGTAAGTGAATATTTTCTCTAACCACTAAAAGATAAATAAGGAAAGTCATAATGGCTCAGATTATGCCTGAATTAAATAAAAGTCAAATTTGTTTAGCTTTGAGAGAATACAAAAATAAATTTGTGCCAAAGAGAAGAGCATACCTAATAATGAAAAATATGATAGAAAGTCTTGTTCAAGAAATTAAAAATGTAGGGAAGAAGATCTATGCTCTAATTCATGTTGATAATGAACAAAAGGAGGAGGAAGAAAAGGATGACCACAAAAAGTTTGAGCTAGACAACAATAAATATTTTGATAATGGATAGATAAATATTGGTGATAATTTTAATAACCTAGCAAAAATAAGTGAAGAGAAGACATAGACTATAACTATTGATGATAAACCTGAAACTGGTCTTGCTAAAGAAGTCTTAACATATAAATAAACTAAAAGTGTACGTCAAGTTCAGACCAAATCTATGAAATTTCCAGTCCATGCAAAGTTGATAGAATCTAATCCTATACTAGTAAAAATAAATAATTATCCAAAGATTGAGATATAGGTGGACATTCAATTGGTCAAAATTATATCTACCCATATTTCTATACGAAGCCCAATTGTCATCCAAGGTAATATATAGGTTGGTGTTACTGAGAAACAAAGTTTTTCAGCCAATATAGGAGAAATCACACAGAAAAATGAAGTCAGTAAGGGCATAACAGGAGATGAGAAGAAATATGGGAGCCTAAATGTTAAATTAGATGAATTTTCTACAAGTGAAAGAACACTAGCCTTAGAATGTCAAATTGAGGGTAGTAAGGAGGCATGCTAACAAAGATTGAAGGTAATGAACTCTAAATAGTTTCAATAAAGGAAAAACAAGATGAATCTTTATAGACTGTAGGTATAATTGTAATTTTAGAAGAGTTCAAGAAATGTGATCTGACAAGGATAGTTGGGATGACAACAAAGTCACACAAGCCAAGTCTAGAGGTTACAACACAAAGTCTACTAGTAACTGTGCCAAGCTCTAGCACACCAGACTCTAAGGGAAAGAGGTTGAAGAAGAAGGTGAAGCACTCACCTCAAGAAATAAAAGGAAAACCTATAACATTAGATGAAGTGATTGTGTTTCCAAATTAGGATAAAAACAAATTAACACATGATTAGATAAAGATACTTCAGAAGACTTTGGCAACAAAGGATAGCAGGAAGAAATGAGAACAACAATAGAAAGAGGTATGATATGAGATCAAGGATATATTCCATGAAAAAATTGTTGTTGATAACCTAAATAAGCAAGATCTAAGCATTGAATAATTGGTTCAAATAGTGAAGAAATATAATGATCTAGGAAATTGACACAAATGAAAAATGTATGCAATGGTTTAGAAGAATGTTTGAGAAAAAGTTAATGGAAAATATTGTAGCAAAGATCACTATAAGATAGGTGGAACTTTATAAAATTATATATAATTTGGAAAAAGTTGTACAAAATGCACATATATTACATAGAAAATTGTGTGACGTTTCATTTTTCACAAAGAAAGTTCAAGCTAGTATAGGTAAACTTGAGGTAGATTTAAAGTATAGTGCTAATACATTGAACATGGATGCAAGTTCAAGTTCTACATATTTTTCTAAATTTGGATTTATGCAAGGAAGGATATAAAAATTAATGGTTGAAGATAGTAGAATAAGAGCTAGAGTCATTTTCTTTCAAGCTATGTTGACACCTCACTTGGAGGTAATATAGAGACTCTTGCAAAGTGCTAGAGATCTAGTAAAGAGTGATCCTAATCTTTCTATAGTAGATAATATAGTTGATCTTGTTGCTAAGTTAGAGATTGAGATCCAAGCATTAGAGTCTATAAGGACCTCATGGGACAATGCTTTAGCAATGATCTTGCAAATTAACAAACTATATTTGAACAAGTATGGTTTGACCCCTACTCCCCAACAACAACCCTAACAAAATCAAGGGGGAATGTAATATGCATGATCAAAGGTATGACAAGAAACACAAAAAAATTTGAATTAACATTTTGAAATTTTTTTTGTTAAGGAGTAATAAGGGTTTGACAAGTCATACACTTAGACATTTGAATATAAAAAGATTTTGAAAAATACAAGTATAGGAATGTAGATTGAGTAGAAACCATGGATTATATCCTAAGGGGTTACTTATATTTTAGTTTTGTAATGTAATCTTTTTATCAAGACAATGTGTTTTTTCCATTAATGCCAAAGACGAAGATTGCTAATCCCTAAGGCAAAGTTGTCTACTAGTGTCAAACACTTAGTCATTCACAAGGTAGGATTAGTCAATCATTACTACAACCAAGCCATTCTATATAGTTGGAGCCATGTACTAAACACTTATACTTATTTCAGTTAAGTGTTGACCACTAGAGATTATTGAGCAAGTTAGAGGTTGTTGAGTACTCCAGTCATTTCCAAGATTTTTTAGTAAGCAATAGATGTCGAGTGATGTAGAGACAAAGAAAACAAGTATTAGGTCAAGTATAGTTAAGAGCAAGGGACAACATGAAGAATTAGTTTGAGCCAAGAACTAGTAAGGTATATGTGTTGAGTAAGAAAATTTGATACATTTGTTTTGAGTGGCACAAAATCCTATGTAAACTATTTTTTTCAAGATAAAAACATTTTTTATTGATCAAGAAGTTGATAACACATCTAATAGAGGATCATTAATTCAGGTATTTAAGGCAATCCATCAATGAAAAAATTGCAAGGACTAAGAAGTAAAAGGACTGAATTTAGATTATTGATAAGAGTCTAGAAGCTTCACCAAAAAACTATTTAAGAAGGGTTTATGACCTAGTTTTCATGTGTGGAGCATGTGTGATTATGAGTTTGAGTTCATCGACACTTAAAGGTGAATCATACAAAGTGACCAAATAGTGCAATGAATAGTTTTGAGAAGAGTTATTAAAGATCAATCACATAGAGCTAATAATACATTGGATAGAGGAGATCTAACATAAACATTGAAGTTAAAACTAAAGGATCAAGTACTAATACATTCTAACATGTATTTTAGGGTTTAAATATCCTAACATAGTACTCACATAGATGTGATGTAAAATCCTCCAATAAAGGTAAACCTAACAATCCTATAAGCCTTTAATAGGGTAGACTCCTCATAGGATAGATCATTAGAAGTGATCAAACATTTTATCCTTAACAGGCACACTTAGTTCCTGCACTAGTGAATAAGTTATGAGTGTAATCCCCACTACAATTTTACCTTCACCTTGGAGGGTTACCATGTTACCAAATCTTTTTGTTAAGTTTTTTATGTGTTTGTGATTTTTATTCATGCAATTAGATATTAGATATGATGTTATGTTAAAGTACATGATTGCATTAGTATAAGGATGAGGTTTAATGAGGGTTTATGCAAAGATATTAAATATGGTTTATGTTTGGAGTGTTAAAGTTCTATAGATACTTATTTACCCTACTCTCAATATCTTACTTTTCTTATTAGGTTTCCAATATAAGGAACTTAAGAGGTAGTCAAGAAAATAGTATCAGTCGAGTGTTAGTTATGGCTAAGCAAGATGAAGGAGAAAATGTAGTAACGATCAAGTGTAGTGAAGAGTGATAAAGTCAGTGAAAGTTGAGCAAGATATACAAGTAGAGACTAAGTTTCCTAGTTTTAACCAAGAAGAAGAACATAGTGATGATCGAGTGTTAGCAAAATAATAGTTTGTAGAAGAATCAAGCTTGAGGCCAACACAATTGAATTTTTTTAATTGGTCAAAATGTGTAAATGATAAATATTGATGAGCTAGCATATTTAATGCGTGCATTGATTTTTTTATGTAATTGGAGGAAATAATTTAAAGATAAGTTTCTAGAAATTCCAAGAGAGGAGTAGAAGGACAAAACAATGGATAGATTCAATGAATCTGATTAAACCCTAAGATCTACATTGATGTTTAAGTGGCAAAAGATCAAAGATACCTATTTAAGGAGGGATAAGGGATGTTTTGTGTTAGGATTTAAAGAGATAGAAATAATAATTACATATAAATATATCCAATGTTAGAAAATAACAAAGCACACACAAGAGAACATAATACACAAATATTTAACGTGGTTCACCCAATCCCTGGGCTACATCCACCAAATAGTGAGTCCAATAATTTTATTATCTAGTGATTACAACCTAACTACAATATGTAATCCCTTATAGCTCAATACCACCACAAGAATCTATTATCACATCACACCTCATGAAATCCCTAACCCTAAGCCATTTTATACAAGATTTTTTCTACTTTAGGGTTATAGTTAGTTACAACATGTCATTCTATAAATTGCTAATAAAATAGGCCCAAATTAAATTTTTCTTTTGGGGGTGGGTGGGGGGTATCTCTCCCAAACCTCCACTTAGAGCACAATCTAGCCCCAAACTCTACCAAGAAATTATGGAGAGTGTGCAACACTTCCTTGATCAATTACTACAATATAACAATCTTCCTCTTTGGGACTAATTAGGTTTCACACTAGACAACAACCTCCCACTTGGAGATTGATCCTATGGAAATTTTTCTACTCCATGAGGCTCCCACTAGATTGAACTACCCTTGACTAAGCTATTCCTTTATTCTGTTAAGTCAAGAACACCAATCAAAGTTGAAGAGGAGTTCAATTTTCCCCTTATCACTACCTTTGTAATCATATCTTCTAGAGTATCATCTATATGTATCTTGTTCAACTTTAACTATCCATCAACCAAAACTAATCACATGAAACGGTACTATAATTGTATATATATATTTTCATTGAATGCAGAGGAAAATCCTTGGTAAGATGAATGACACTATAACTATCTATAAATAAATTATCATCCCTTTTTGGGTGTCCCAATTTTTTGATGAAGAACTAAATCTATATCATCTCTTTGGCTATCTCTGTAGCAAAAATATACTTTGCCTCTATAGTGGATAAAACATTTACCTTTTTTAATTAAGAAACTCAGCTTATTATTGTCCCACTAAAAGTAAATATATATTATGTAGTACTCCACCTGGTATTGAGATCCCCTACTAAATATGAGTCAACATAGCCATGTAAATTAATAGTAAAGTACCCAAAATATAAACATTTACTCAATTTTCCTCTCAAATATTTGAATATCCATTTGACTGCATTCCATGCTTGATTCTAGGATGACTCATATACTTGCTAACAACTCCCATTTCATGTGTAATAGATAGCCTAGTATATACCATGACATACTTTAAGCCCACTACAAATGAAGCATATGGTACCTTTGAAATATTATCATCCTCTTCTATGGTCTTTGGACACATCTCCTTAGCCAATTTCAAATGACTAGGCAAAGGTGTGCTAACATATTTGGCATTTTTCATACATAAACATTGCAACACCTTCTAAATATAATCAATTTGAGATAATGTTAATTGTTTTTTCTTCCTATCTCTACAAATTTTCATACCAAGAATTTGTTTTTCTTCCCCAAAATCCTTCATATAAAATGAACATTTGACTATTAAAGTTTTTTCTTATTGATTTAATTATTAAGTCACTTATTATCTCTAGTTTACTTAAGCTAAACTTTGGGCATATAATAATTGATTCTTTTATTAATTATTATCATGCAACCTAGGTTAGTTACATTTTAGGGTTTTGATCTCCTTTATAATTATTGATCTCTTTGTAATAATTCATTCATTCAATATAATTTTAATTTCTTCTTTGCACATCAACAATGTCTCATCTGTCGATCAAGGAATTCCAACCTCAGCTTTTTCTTCTATATTGACAAGCGTTTGCATGCAGGTGATTCTTGAGAGCTGTGGAGTTGATATTTTATCAACTTCAACATGGTATCAAAGCTCCAAATCTTCATTCCCCTATTTAATTTATGAGATGTTTGGCATGGCTTTTAGATCTGTGCTTTTTTTTCTAGAGGGTTTCAGTTCTTGAGAATAATTTTTGTTGGATATGGAGGCGGGGGGTCACTAATTTTCAACTCACTTTGAGCCTAAAAAGAAATCACCATTAAGATTAGAGCACCCAAAAACCTTCATTTTTATACAAGAAACATCTAATTCAAACATAGATGAATTTGAGGGAAAAATACTTAATTCCTAGATTGGGCACATTTCTTAAGGTGTTAATTTTATGATTTTTGGCATAGAAATTGAGATTTGTTGATAGAAAAATTGAGATTTTTTGGCAAGAAAATTGATAGTTTTTGGCATGGAAATTGAGATTTTTGATACACAAGTCAAGACTTTTTGGCATAGAAATTGAGATTTTTGCCACCAAACCAATGCAGTTTGGCACAAAAACTGGGGTAGTTTGGTATTGAAACTTAGACATGTTGTTGATCATAGATTGGTTTTGACAAGTGAGTGTCAACACACATAAATTATTTACTTCATGCCAAACAAGTAGTACATGCTGAGTATAACATGTATATATTAGAGCATGTCGAGTCCACAGTGAGTGTTGGGCCACTCAAGTGCCAAGAAGGAAATATATGTTGAGTGACATAGGAGCTGAGAAAGAAGTGCATGCCAAGTGATACAAATGCTAAGTCATAACAGAAAGATTAGTGTATGCCGAGCATCAGATACTTTAGATGTCGGGTGACAGTTTTGACATAATTGTTCGTAATGGCACAGACAACTATGTAAACCATTTTTTAGTTGACTAAAGATTGAATTATGATGTTTTGGAGATAAGGACAAATCTCAAGTTGGATTCCCACTGCAATTACATGCAACCAATTAGAAAATGGAAGGTTTAAGTGAAAAAATGGATGAATCATAGCTGTAGATTCATACCTAACCCTAAGTCTCCTAAGTCTTCTTAAGGAGGAAAAACCCTAAACTCTCTAGAGTGTGTAAATTGTTGAAGGTGTGAAGAGAGTAGTTTGCATGTGCAAATAGAGTATTCATTGTGGCTAAGGAGTTATGATCTAAGACTACATTGTAGAACTAGTTAGAGTAGAATAGAGGAAAGAAGATAACATACAACAAAGAGACATCTGATCAAGAAGGATCAAGAAGACAATTGTTTAGAAGTGATTTGTCATCAGGCAAACAAGTTCTAATTGATGGATCAATGTTGAGACATTTTAACAGGCAATTTCAGTCAAAACCTCTTAATAGAGTAGTCCTAATAGGCTATATTGAAATCCTTTAATATAGTTCTTAGTTAATTGTGAGTTAAACTCCTTTAGCAAGGCGCACTTCTAAGAGGGTGTTGAAATCCTTTAACAGGGTGAGATCTAACAATCTTTGTAAGCCTTTAATAGGGTAGACCTTTCACAAGGTAGATCATGTTTCATCGTCAAAACATTGTAACCTTCATTAGATACACTTTATTACTATAGTAGTGAAGATTTGTGGGTGTCATCCCCACCCTCGTTTTACCTTCTCACTTGGAAGGTTTTTGGGTAATCATATCTAGTGTCATATGCATGTGAATGTTTACTTGCTTACATGTTTTAGATGTACATGCTTTACATGTTATTTCAGTTTACACATTGAATATATCAAATGGATGTGTGGTGAAAGCTTTATGGGTCCAAGTTTACATTGCTAATTCACCCCCCTCCCCCCCCACCCTTCTCAGAAGCTTACCTTTCCTATTTTAATTCCAACAATTGGTATTAGTGTCTTGTTCTGTGAAAGAGAAGCTTTGTATTTGTGAGGAAAGATCTTGAAAATAGAAGTTAACAAGTTGGGACAAATTATTGAGAATTAGGAGATTGAAATACATCTCATTCTACATCAACTGAATGAAGCAAGTGAAGAATTAAAGAAATCCTTTAAGAGAAGGAAGGAAATTTCTATTGTGGAGAATAACACACAATACAAAGAGATAGACACTACTAAGCTATTTGTAGATGGAGACTCTAATGAATTTGATGCAACAATCATAGATCTAATGGAAAAGAATAGAGACCATGGTGAGGAAATCAAAAATATCAAGTTAGAACAAGAATCACAAGCTATATTACTATGTGAGGTGACTGAATAGAAGAAGAAAGCTATGGTAGACAAAGCCATGATTGAAGATGATAAAAGATTTTTTGCCAACAAAGTAGAAGAGAAGTCAACAAAACTAAGATCTCCAACATGCAATTAGATACTCTAAGTGAAATGATGAATGCCGACTATGAATTGGATGTCGAGGACATTGAGATAACATCATTGAAGTTGCAGAATGAACAATTGCAAAGTGACCTAAAAAGGGAAAAGGAGTTTGCTGAAATTTTCAATAAGCCTAATGAAGCCATCAGATACTTTGAGCAATTATTGAGATCCCCTAGATCCAATAATGAAACATTTGGACTAGGATACACAAGCATTGAAGAAGGAGAATCATCCAAAAGTGCTAAACAAAGGAACAAAAAGGTTAAGGATTCCAAACCCACTTGTCATAATTGTGGTAAGAAAGGATATATTACTAATGTTTGCAAGAGGAAAACTACAAATCAAAATGCCAAGTACAAGAGCATGGTTCACTACCATAAGTTCAACAAACAAGGTCATCAGGAACATGAATGTAGAACCAAAACCATGCACACACAAATATTTGAAGGATATTTCTATAACTATCAAAAATATGGACATAGAGCTTTTGAGCGTAGATCCAAACCCATGTGGTCATGAAACAAGTAAATAAAGGTAAGGAACAATGGAAACTATTATATCTAGGATTATAATACAAGATATAGCTATCATTGCTATCAAGAATATGGACATGTTCTTGATAATTGTATCAGTACACACTTTAGAGGTGACTGCAAGAGGTGGTTGAGTCAAACCACATGTTTTAACTATTTGAAGACTGGTCACTTTAGTACGTATTTCCCAATAAGGTCAAAGGCACCAAATTGTGGATTTGATAAAGGCAAAGGCAAGGCAGATGTTGAAAATGTCAGAAATGAAATGAACAAGACATGGAAGAAGAAAGAGGATTGTAGCACATCAAATGGAGAAGGGTTAACTTCACCCAGTGGGTCTAGTGATCACACCTCATCAAACTAGGCAATCAAGAGGTATGTGGGACTGATAATTAATAGTTATATCATTCATCAATTCCAAAGGATTTAGTACTAAAGAGATTATAATTAGCATGAATAAAGATGCAAGATGTCTTTAGGAATCCAAGCAAAATTTTTAAAGCTTTTCATAGTACTATTGAGCACGAAATATTTCCTATGTGTGCTGATTGAAATGATAGAAGATATTAAGCTATCAGATTGGCTAGTTGATGCTGAGCTCATAGTAGTTGCTAAGTGATTGAAATGGTAATGGATCCTGAGTGAGCTTGAAATTGGTTGATGTCGAGCTTACAACTATGTAAGCACTCATCATTTATTATAGGGTTTTCAAAAGGTATTTGATCAATTTTTGACTCATTTTTCATCATTTCAAAACTGAGAAAGAGCAAGGAGAGAAAGAGGTGATCTGAAAACTCATTCAAAGAGATTACAAAAGATCTAAGTAGCGATTCTACATCATTTCATTAGATCTTACAAGGTATTTATGAAGAGCAAGGCTACATAGTTTATATTTTTTTAAAACCCTGGTTTTGCACCAATGACATCTAGTTCTAAGAATGTAGAGGTTAATGAGGTTTTAAATGTTTAGCTAGTTAGTAATGAAGATAAGAAACTAATTTACAAAGCTATTCCTAACATTTCTTACAAGAAAGACCCCTTGGTGTGTTATCCATGAAACCGCCAATTTTTTTAATGTTGCATGATGTAACGAAATGCTATAATTGAAAAATAGGAAGCATTGATGATATGGAGATTAGGGAAGCATATAATAGATTATGTGAGAACAATGTACTAAAGGAAGAATTCAAAATTGTTGAGAAGAAAGGGGTGACATGAGCCCTAGATTTTTCAAATATGTTCAAAATTGAATGGATTAGGATAGTCTTGAGTAGAATTAGTGATATTTCATTATGGCTAGATAATGGACCTATCAAAATTACTAAGAGGAAAATTCATAGGGTTATTGGTTATCCAACCCTATGTTGGCCTAAGACATTGAGAAGTGACTAAAAAGAGGTGATTGAGAAGAAAACTGGAGCTATATGGAACAAGAGAGGAATGACTATTGACACAATTACTAATCCATTGAAAGAGTTTGTTGTAAGGGTTATTTCACACAAATTCTATTAATCTAGTAGATTGAACAATGTGCTCTATATAGCTATGGATGTGGGATATAAAATTGTTAAGAAAGATCACATATATGATCTAGTAGAGTTACAACGACAACAACTAGTTGATAGTTTAGGAACAATAAGGAAGACTAAGAGGGCACAATGTAAATTTGGTTCTATATTGATATGCATATTCTTTTATGTTCAAAACACATTCCCTACATTTGGAACAGTTGCATGGAAAACCAACAGATCATTAGTAGTGCAGATTGGTGAATACATTGAGCAATTAGGTGAGAACTTTGAATCTATGATGAAAAGCTAATTTGAGGACTTTAAATAGTCAATGAAGAAGAGATTGAGAATATCAATATCTCTAGTATAAAATCATTATGATGATGTCTATTTTCTAGTGGATACTGACTATACATTTGTCCAAGCTGCTACACAAGGGTAAGATGATTGAGGTCACTTGGATATGAAATAAATGTAGATGAAGCCTTTGCAACCATTACAACTTTAATATCAAAATAAGTTGATAAAAATGCTAGGGCATTTGGAAACTATGAGTTGGAAAAGTCCAAAATCTCAATGGAATTGAAAACTACTTATGTTATTAAGAAGAAAGATAAATTGGTGAAGAAATTAAAAGCTAAATTTGGAGAGGATCTTGAGCAAGAGGAAGAAGAAGATGAAGAGGAAGAAGGTTCTCAAACTCATGCACCACTAGCTTTAACACAAGGAATGGGAGAAGATTAGGAAGAAGAGGAGACTGAAGTTACTGAAGATGTCAAGGGAGAAGAAATTGAGGAAGCACCTACTCCCACTAAAAAAAGAAGAGGAAGGCCAAGGCACAACCTATGGTAAGGGCTAAGAAAATTATAAAAGAAAGCCAAGCCAAGCCTACAACACCTACTACGAGGGCTAGTGCACATTCAACTGAACAAAAGCCAAAAGAAAATACCAAACCAATAGAGCAAGGAGGTCAAGTGCAGAAAAGACCAAGGAGGAAATATGTTGCACAAGAAAAATCTGATGAGGAGAAGATAAAATCAAATGACAAAAACCAATTTAAAGTGATGAGTCACAATCCTCTATTAGACTTAAAAAAATTATGCAAAAATATTAAGATAGTGTAGATTTATTAGGATTTATTCATGTAGATTTTGATAATCTTGGTAAAGTGGAGAAAAATCAAGTGGAGGAGGCTATATATGCCATGATGGTAAAATTCAAGAGTACCCTAGTAGATATTTCCAACTCAATGCCAAAGAGTTTATATGATAGAGTTGAGAAAAAATGAATTTATTGTCTGAACTTGGAGAGACAAATAAGAGAAACCTCACTTGCACAATGTGATGCCTGAACTTGGTAAGGCACAAATTGCTAAGGCTATGAAGACATATTTAGTTAGGTTTGTACCTAAATACAAAGACTCTTTCATTTTTCAAAATAACATTGAGGATGTAGTTAAGAAGTCCACACAGATGTGGAAGCTTACATATGGGTTGACTCCAGTCAAGGAAGGTGAGCAAGAGCTCATTGAGGTAAAGGATGATGATGAAGAAGATGATCATGACGATACTATTAAGGGAGGAACATAAATGCACATAGCTGATAAGGTAGCAACTGAGCCAGGCTAGTAAGAAGAATAGAGTGTGCAAGACACACAATTGCCTATTGTTAACCCTCAATATGTAACAAATGAGAACACTGGAAATAATAACTATTAAGGATGTTTCTAATGTCATAGCATAGAAAATCAATCCCCTTATATAGGAAGATCTCAACAAGATACTTGATTAGTCCACACTATAGGCACAACTTTGTGATAATCCTCTACTAGTTAGTGTGGATGAATTACATAATTCAATGATTGAAATAGAAAGGGTAGAGGTGAATCAACAAGACCCACCTTCTATCATCCCTCAAGTCACTAATATACAACCTTTTGTGAAAATAATAGAAGCCACATATGAAAATATTGATACAATTGAAAGGAAAATGTGGAAACATAGGTCACTACTAAGAACATCAAGAAATAGGTCAGATTGAGTCATCTGCATCTACTACACAAGATCAAGGTGCATCACAAGTCATTGTGGAAGTCAAGGGAAAGCCTAAAGTGATAGAGTTGACACCTAGAATGAAGGAGCAAGCAACTATACAAGCCCTTGTAACCTTATCAATATCTGGCACTCCTCCACTCAAACTCTTCAGAAGTTGAGCATAGATGCAACACCATTGCAGATCATAATGTCGAGCCCAAATTCATCAAAGGCATAAAAATTCATACAATATAGAGATGTGAGACTTGATGAAGAAATTGTTCTACCAAAGTATGACTATGATATAATGACTATGTAAAAGATGGGCGTACTTCAAGAAGCCCTAGCAAGGAAGAAGCATCAAGAATTGCTTAGAAGGGAGCACATGTAGAAGTGGGCATTGTAGGATATAAAAGACACACTTTTAGATGCATTTAGTCTAAAAATCTAGATGAGACCAAACCACTAATTAAACAACTAACAAACATGGTGGAAAAGGTTAGTGATATAGAGCTTGACACTAATGCAAAATTATCAGATTGGTTAGAAAAGAAATTCCATAGTAAAGTAAATGAAAAGATATCAGGTGACATAGCACTGACACAAGTTGCATAGGAAACTAAGGTTGAGGATGTGAAGAGGTACTTGAGAATATATTCTCATTGTACACTAAACTGTGTAATCCAACACTCTTCACCCAAGAAACTAGAAGTCACATTTTGAGTTTGGAAAGTGAGATCAATTCATTAGGTGCAAGACTACCTATGAATCTAACTCAAAATGAAAAGCACTTCAGAACATTGTTACAAACCAAGTCAGTTAGCTACATTGTTAGTCCAGAAGGGGAAAATTAATTAGCATCCAGACCACATTGACCCCCCATATGGAAATCTTGCACAAGGAACTAGGCTATGCTAAAATCCTAATGAAGAAAAACCCAAATATTTCAACATTAGATGACCTAGTCCACCTTGTTGTTGAGCTAGCTATCCAAATCAAGTCTTTGGACATAGCATGTGGGAATCAGGATTAGCTCTCAAGATAATCCTAGATGTCCATAAATATTTTTTGGACAAACACACTATAAGTGTAAAGTCCATTTACATAAGTATAAAAAATAGGAAGAATAAATTTTTTGGGGGAGATATAAGGAGAGTGATATAATGGGGGAGAGTAAGAGGAAAGGGGGAGACATAGATTTTGGGAGAAAAGGGATCGAGAAAATATAGATTAAGCTAAGGGGGAGCAAGGAAAAAATGACATGAAGTCAAAGAGTATTAATTGAGGCATATTCACTTAGTAGGAGTACATAATTTTGGATACAAAAAAAACCTATAGATTCAGGGGGAGTTATCAGATTTTTAGGTATACAAGTTGTTACAAAATTTTGACATTTTGTATATAAGCTGAGTTATAGATATGTTATGCTTGTAAGATTAAGGATGCTATTGCATACTCAAGTGTTTTTGACACTCATGTCAAAGGGTAGATTGTTGATCTTAGATTAGTTTTGACAAGTAAGTGTCAACACACTTAAGTTATTTACTTAGTTCATGCAAAACAAGTAGTACATGCCAAGCAAAACATGTATATATTAGAGCATGTCAAGTCCACAATGAGTACTAAGCCACTCATGTGCCGAGTCACTCAAGTGCTAAGTAGAAAATATATGCTAAGTCACATAGGAGCCAAGTAAGAAGTGCATGCCAAGTGATATAGATGCTGAGTCACAACAGAAAGATTAGTGTATGTCGAGCATCAGAGACTTCAGATGTTGAGTGACATAGTTTTGACATAATTATTTGTAATGGTATAAACAACTATGTAAACCATTTATGAGCTGACTAAAGATAATTATGATATTTTGGAGATAAGGAAAAATCCCAAGTTGGATTCCCAATGTAATTACATGTAGCTAATCAAAAAATGGGAAGGTTTAAGCAACAAAATGGATGAATCACAACCATAGATTCATACCTAACCCTAAGTCACCTAAGTCTTCTTAAGGAGGACAAACCCTAAACTCTCTAGAGTGTGTAATTCTTAGAAGGAGTGAAGAGAGTATTTTGCATGTGAAAACAAAGAATTCATGGTGGCTAAGGAGTTATGATCTGAGACTACATTACATGCTTAGTTAGAGTAGAATAGAGGAAAGAAGATAGCATACAACAAAGAGACATCTGATCAAGAAGGATCAAGAAGACAACTATTTAGAAGTGATTTGTCATTAGGAAAGCAAGTGCTAATCAAAGTTTCAATGCTAAGATGTTTTAACAGGTGATTTCAATCAAAATCTCATGACAAAGTAATCCTAATAGGCTGTATTGAAATCCTTTAATAGGGTGCTTACTTAATTGTGAGTTAAAGTCCTTTATCAAGGAACACTTCTAACAAGGTGTTGAAATCCTTTAACAGGTTGAGACCTAACAGTCTTTGTAAGCCTTTATCAGGGTAGACCTTTCATAGGGTAGATCATGTTTCATGGTCAAAACATTGTAACCTTTATTGGATACATTTTATTACTGTAATAGTGAAGATTTGTGGGTGTCATCCCCACCTAAGTTTTACCTTATCACTTGGAGGGTTTATGGGTAATCATATCTAGTGTCGTATGTGTCTGAATGTTTACTTTCTTACATGTTTTAGATGTACATGCTTTACATGTTATTTCAGTTTACACATTGAATGTATAAGATGAATGTGTGGTGAAAGTTTTATGGCTCCAAGTTTAAGTTGTTGATTCACCACTCCCCCACCTCCTCAGAAGTTTACCTTTCTTATTGCAATTCCAACACATGTTGGCATAGAAATTGAGGCAATTCTCCTCTACTTTTCCTTCTAGCTCTTTTTTGACCTACATGTCATGTTTTGGTCGTAACTTACTCATTGGGATTCCATTTTTACCAAATGAGATATTGTTGGAAAACTAGTTTCATGCCCATTCTAATGGTGGAGGTCACTTTTAGTTTTGGTGTTCTTTTATGTTTTTTTTTCTATCAAAATCAAGAGTTGTATTTTACACTCTAGGAGACATCTTGGGCATCCAATCTTCAATTTGGAAATTCGTTATAGCTTTGGAAAGGTTTTTATGTACCCTTTTCATTGATGCTAGTTGTATTTCCAGATTATGTTTCGGGCACATTCTATTGTATTTTTGCAATTTGGTGGATATCTTGGTTGTTTTAGGTCTAAGGATAATTTTTTTTGCTTAAGATGATTCATCATGGGTTGTACTATCTATTGTATTGACCTTATGTCTCTTTTGGTCTTTGTAGATATCATTTGTATGCATTCTTGCAAACACATGGAGATAAGGTGTCATATTCCATCTGCAATTCCATTTCAATAGTTTTACCTTATTTTACCTTCTTATTTGAGCAGTGTCATTTGAGGACACTCATATAGATTATTGTATTCTTAGGATTCACCATATCTTGTGCTTTATTTTATATGCACTACTCCAATTAGAGTGTCATGGGGGGTTGATATTTTGCCTTAATTTTTAGCCATCTTCCTGTGACTAGTGAGTTTCCCTTTTGTGACATTAGCCACATGACATGTTTGAGATTGATCACCTCAATATACTAATATGTACTCTTTCATGCATCTTGATCATGGTTCCTTGACATGTAGTTCTATTGGCCCACTTTTCCAATTGCTTGTCACCTCACCCTTGTCTACATTAGGGGGGGGTTCTTTTGTTGTTTCTAACGCTTCCTCAGTTTGATGGAGTGAATTATGTATTTATTATTTATTCCTCTATAATAGGTGGATGTAGTGGTTAGGTACCTATGCATTTTGGTAAGATGGTGTTGAAATTCCAATCATGTTTGTTATTAGTGACATATACTTATTCGGATTGTAAGTATTTATTGAGAATTTTGTACAGTTAACCGTGTTCACCAAGCATTTCAATTGCTACAAGGTCCTTTGGACATATTTCAGTTTGCACTGACCAATTACTACTATGGTGATGATCAGTAGTGTAAACTGAGCATCTCAATGTATTCTAAGTTTACCAGTACAAACCAAGTTGTACAATGCTTAGTGAGTTTGGAGTTGATGTGATGCAAGTCTAGTGTTAACCAAGCTACTCAGTGTTAACCAAGTGACTCAATTTATACCGAACTCATAGTGATAGCATTGACTGAGCCATGTAGTGTGAATCAAATGATTTAATTTATATGTTGTGTTTGATAGTATTTGCTGAGTCACCAATGAAAAAAAAATTCAAGACAACTTGGAAGTGATCAGTATGGATAAAGCTTCTATGTATACTGAGAACATGACAATGTTGAGCATTGATAGTGGATGCTGAGTATCAGAACCTCACCGAGTCAGCCTCTAGAACCCAAGTTTCTACACTTTGGCCAACTTTGTAATATTTTTGAAAGCTTATATTATGGCTGACTTTGTAATTTATAAATTGAATTGGTATATATATAATGTATTGTGTCACATCCAAAATGACATGAGATGGAAGAAATATAATAATCAAAGATGAGAAGAAGAGTGTATTACAAAGGCTACAATAGTATAAGGAGTAGCAAAGATTTATCTATCATAGCAAAGTGATTTGTATACTTAGAGGAATCTCATTTAGAAAACTAAGTTGTAGATCAGGGATTAACCACGACTTCATCCTAATAGGTGGATGAATTAAATCCTTTTACAAGGTGGACCTAGTAGTCCTTATTGCTCCTAACAAGGTAGATCATCATAAGTGATCATTGTAAACCTTAACAAGCCAACTTTAAACTGTAGTACTAAAGCTTGTGGCTATCATCCTCACCCCATTTTTACTTTCTATTTGGAAGGTTTCTAGGTCACCAAATTGTGTGTCAAAAGTGTTATGAATGCTTTAATATTTTTAGTTTCTCATGCATGCAATTAGATTAGAATTCATACGAAGGATTAATTGCTAATTAAGGATTAAAATTGATAAGTTATTGATTCATCCCTCCCCTCTTAGTAACTTAGCCTATCATAATATTTCCAACAATTGGTATCAAAGCTTTGTGGTTCTCAAAGTAAAAGTTTAACAACTTGAGCAAAGATCAAAGGCAATGGAGGTATTCAGACTTGAGATTGCTATTGATAATGAGAAGCTAGATTTGGAATTGGCTTTTGGAAAACTCAAGAAAGAAAAATAGAAACTCTCTCAATCCCTGAAAAGAAGAAATGATCTTACAATCTAGATGAATTATCAACTCTAAATTGAATAAAGGATTGAAGACATCCCTTCAAAAAATTTAGATGAAGTTGATGAAGAAATCAAAGAACTATTGGAAATGAATAGTACTCTTCAAGAAGAAGTAAGAAAACTAAGAAGAGAGAAAGAAATTTAGTCAGTAAGATTGTGTGAAGTCATGGAAGAGAAGAAAAAGATAAAAGGAGAGATAGAAGGAACGAGCATTGAAATTTAGCACCTATCCCTTCAATAAGTAGACTTCATTAATCAACTCACCAATGCAAATGAATAAATCATGAATCTAAGATCAGAGAATGAAAGATTATAGAATGATATAAACACTAAAAGACAAACCAATGAAAGGATAATGAAATCTCAAGAAGACATGAATCAGTTGAATGACCAAAGTCATTACAGAAAAAAATGAAATGTAGGAACTAGATATATAGAAGAAGGTGAATCATCCAAGCAAGGATCTCAAAGGAATAAGAAACCTACTTGTAGTCACTATGATAAGATAGGTTATACATTAAACAAATGTTGGAGCAAGGAGAAAGAAAAATTCAATGGAAAATGCTAAAATTGTAATTAGCATGGTTATAGAGCAAATGAATACAAAGAAAAACCAAAATTTGAAAAAGGTGAATGTCACAAATGTAAGAAACATGGGAACAAGTCATGATAATGCAAAACTAAGATATTGAATCCAATAGAATAGATTGTAAAAGCTATATTTGGTTGGGACTACAACACTTGGTGTAGATGTCATTACTATGGAGAATTTAGACACATTGGAATGAATTGTGAGAAACATCACATGAGGAAAAGATATACTACTAGAAGATGTTTCATTTGCACAGAACTTGGCCATCTTGCAAAGAACTATATGAATACTCAAAGAATTGAAGATGAAGAGAAGGAAAAAGCTAATAACATCGAAAAGAAAATGAGATAGCAATGGGTTCCACAATCTTCTAAAAATGCTAGTCCAAGTAATGATGATCAAGTCACTCAAGAATTGGGTGACTCCACCATTTCCACTTGATTTGTCTAAAGAGAATTGGAACTAGGATATTGAAAGAGACATCTAATATCAGTTCCAATTAATAGGATGAAATATCCATATTATCATTCAAGATGAAAAGTGATCACCAAGTAAGAAATGGGAGTCACTACTGAGTTACTATTTTTATCGAGCAAGGTTGGGTTGCAGACTCTACCAAGCAAGGTCAAAAGTAACTAAATTTTGTATAGTTACCAAGTCACAAAAGAGTATTGAGTATTTAATGCAAGTGAAGTGGATGATATTTTCTCATTTAAGTGAACAATTGTACCAGGCATTTATGAAAAAAATTGATAAAAAGGGTGAAATCAAAGTCATTTCTCACTATGAATTTTCAAGAGCTATTTGTATAGAGTGATCTTCTAAGCATTAAAATGATTTGAGCCAATTATTACTCAAAGATTTCATATTCTCCCAAAACCTATTGAGAAAAGATGACATCCACCAGCAACAAGTCAAAGAAAAACTCAGACATGTTGGTTTGAAGTGTGGAATGGAAGGCAACAATTTTCAAATTGACTGCTATAATTGCAAAAACCCTAGATCCAAGTAGAGAATAATCACAAATTCCTCCAGAGGTAATATTAAGTAATGATATTTGTTCACATTTCAAATGTGCTATTCAAGATATTAGAACATTAGAGATGGATAAATGTTTGAACGAGTTATGTGTTGATGGTGTGTTGAAACCTGAGCACATACATCTTGAGATAAAAGGTTTAACTCACATTCCTCATATGCCATGAGATTTCCAAGTAAAATTAATAAGATTTATCCTTGGTCATGTGCAAAATGGTTAGCTATGGTTGAAATAGCCAATTTTGATACTAAGAGTATGACCCACAGGATCACTAGTCTTCCCATGTTGACAAAGGCAAAAATTACTAAAACCCTATGTTAGGTTGAATTGGAGAAGAAAACCATTGGCGAGTGGGATGGAAGGGGAATGAAGATAAGCTATGTCACTAACATGGAATTGAAGTTTGGCATATATGTCATCACCCACAAAATCTATAGTTCAAGTACACTGAATAGTGTATCTTGTGAAGTAGTTGATTTGGCATACATGGTGGTCAAAAATAATCTATCACTTGACCTTGTCGAGTTATTGTTGAATCAATTCAATAAGAAAATGGAGAGCATCAAAACTTCCAAAAAAATCCATGTAAGTTTGGTTCACTTTTGACTTGTTTATTTTTCTATGTATAGAATTTCTTCCCATCAAAAGGCATAGTAGTTTGGAGAAAAGATATACTGGTCCTTTATTAGATTAATGAGTACATTGCTAAAATGGGAGAGAATTATGCAAGCATTATGGAAAACTACGTTGATGCATTTAAAGAAAAGATGAATAATAGATTCACGATTCCAAAGAAGTTAGTTAAATATTACAAAGATGATGTTTGTTTCATGGTTGACAGTGACAAAGTGTACATTTAGGCAGTTAAGCCAAGAATAACATGGGTAAAACCTCTAGGATATGAGGTGAATATTGGTCAAACCAAAGACTTAATTAAGGCATCAATAAATGAGCTTATTGATCCTAAGGCTTCTTATTTTGGAAAAGTCTAGAATAGAATTGGAAATCAAACTCCCTCAAGTAGTCAACAAGGGAAAGAAGAGAATTGCTAAATTGAAAACCAATTCCACTCTTCTATTGACTAAAGGAAAAGGAGAGGATGAAGAAGTAGAAGATGAAGAAAAGTTAGAAGAAGAAGAGCCACTGAAGAAGAAAGGTAAAGTAATTATTACCAAATTTGCCAAGAAATCTACTACTGTGTTCACTAGAAGATCATCCAGGAAGAAAGTAGATAAAGAAGGGGGAGACAATTTTCAAGAGGTCTCCACCAAACTTTGAGGAAAGAATAAAGGAATTAGAATTAGGATCTGGAATTACAAATTTCAAGGTACTAAAATAAGAGACTAAGACTGTAGAGGAGCAGAAGCAAATAGAAGATGTATTAATATCCAAGATGGGTAAGTCAAAGTACTCACCTAACTAGCTAGCTCAGTAGATTACTAATGCTTTGATGGAAAAGATTAATCCAAGATGGGAGCATGCCATGAAAACTACAAAAGATATAGATGAGCAATCCCTATGGAACCTCATGCCAAATTTGGGTGACAAGGAGGTGAAGGAATCTTTGAAGAAAAATGAAGAGAGTTAATAAGATTCAACACTTGTCTTATACTATTGAAAGACATTGAGCATGTTGTGAAGAATGCTAAAACACATGGAAGAATGTTTATCTTTTTCACAAACCAAGTGATTTTGTAGTTAGTTTAAGTAACACGAATGATGCTGATGATTAGGAGAAAGATGAAGAGATTGATAATGAAGAGGCACGACTCATTTTGATAATGTAGATGATGAAGAGGAACAATGATAGGAAGCTATTGAGGAATATGTGCAAGATACTGAGGAAACCAACCAAGTAAAGATTGATGTAGTGGTCATAGCCTCACTTCCTCATTCTCCAAGAAAAAAATTGAAAACACCAAGCCTAGAGAAAGCTTTAGCAGGATTGACCAACATTGCAAACACAAGCACTTAATCAATCTTTGCACTAGTCTAGGTCAATACTACATTGATAAAAGTGCTAAGCACTTCATCTACTCAGCAAAAAGCTCTTCCCTCTACATCAATTTTGGCCACACAAGGTATTTCTACTACTAGTATTTCATCAATAAGTGCATTATCCACATTTTCAAAAAGTTCTACCATTTCAGCAATTGTTTCCATTCCTACCATGCAAGTAATAAGTGCAAGGATAGTTGATACTAAGCTTCAAAAAAGCACAAAAACTTTGGGAAAAGGAAAGTAGAAGGAAGAAGATATAGATCTTGATGAGGAGATTATCATTCCTAAATGGGACATCTCAATCAAAATCTAGATCAGATCATGTTTCTGGAGAATTTTTTCAAAAGAAAGCCAAGAAACAAAGGCTTAGAGAGGAAATAAAAAATAATTTAAGGTAATTGAGGATGTTAAGAATATTCTAGCAGAGGCTCTAGGCATAGAGGTTGATACTTCTCAACCAATTTTGAATCAGATAGTAGAGGTAGTCCATAAATATAATGAAGATTTGGATGGATAGGAATTTTTTTTGCAGAAAGCCAAGAAAAAGTTTGAGAATAAAATTTTAGAACTTATTGCTCAACAAATTACCATTCATCAAGTAGAACTATCTACTATTCTAGGCTCTCTAGAGACCTCCTGCACCAATGTATCTTCAATTTTTGGTAAATTTTGGGATATATCAATCTTCACTAAGGAAATAATAGATAAATTGTCAAAGATTGATGAGGATCTAAAGGCAAGTGCACAATAGTTGCAACTTGACTCGAATTCAAGCTCTACCCACTTCAACAATGTCAAATTCCTGATAGATAAGTAGGCAAAATTGTTAAAAGAAGAGGAAAGAACAAGATCTACTTTGATAGATATTTAGAACATGATTCTCCCAAACATGGATGCACTGTAGAAGCACATTGCACATTAAAAAATTCTCATCCATGACAACAACTTCTCCATTGCATACCATATGATAGAAGTGTCAATAGAAGTGTAGATTGCATTGCACACATGCAAGGTGTTGCAAGAGAATTTGGACAAGACTTTGACACTTATCTTGAAGGCACATTCAGATTTCTTGTCACATTTTGGCATTAATATATAAGTACATATAACATAAGTCTTTGACATTAATGTCCAAAATGGGGAGAAGATGTAAGGAGAAAGGTGAAAAGAATAAAAATATTGAAAGATTATAGAGAAAATGTATATTGTATAAAGGGGAAAAGATGTATTTAGATGTATTGTGAAAATATGTAAATTATAATATATATTATGTATTGGGGGAGCATTACCATGTACATAAATATATCTCTTACAAAACCAATTTTGAAAAATCTCAAAAACAATATACAATACCGAGTTGGAGATATAAGGTGATAGATATAAGATGTTCTTGAACATTCTTGAATTCAATTTTGACTAATAAATGTTCTTTTCACTAATGCCAAAGGGGGAGATTATTGACATTCTAGTCATGTTTTTTATTAGTGACACACTTATTCAGACTATAAGTATCTATTGAGCATATTGTACAGTTAACAGTGTTAACCAAGCATTTCAGTTGCTACCGAGTCCTTTGGACAGATTTCAATTTGCATCAAGTAGTTACTACTATGGTGATGATCAGTGGTGTAAACTAAGCATCTTAGTGTATGTCAAGTTTACCAATGTAAATTGAGTTGTGTAGTACTTACCATGTTCATAGTTGATGTGATGTGAGTCTAGTGTTAACCAAGATACTCAATGTTAACCAAGTGACTTAGTTTATACCAATCTCAAAGTGATAGCATTGACCAAACTATGCAGTGTGAATCAAGTGATTCAATTTATATGTCAAGTTGTATTGTATTTGTTGAGTCACTAGTGTAGACTGAGTTCAAGACTACTTGGAAGTGATCTGTATGGACTAAGCTTCTACATCTACCAAGTGCATAATGTTGTTGAGCATTGACAGTAGATGCCAAGTATCAGAACCTCACCAAGTCAGTCTTTAGAACCCGAGTTTCTACACTTTGGCCAACCTTGTATTATGGCCAAATTTGTAATTTGTAAATTGAATTGGTATATATGTAATGTATTATGTCACATCCAAGATGACATGAGATGGAAGTAATGTAATAATCAAAGAAGAGAAGAATAGAGAATTACAAAGGCTACAATAGTAGGAGTAGCAAAGATTTATTTATCACAACAAGGTGATTTGCACACTTAGAGGAATCTCATTTAGCAAACCAAGTTGTAGATCAAAGATAAGCCATTGCTTCATCCTAACAAATGGATCAGTTAAATAATTTAACAAGGTAGACCTAATAGTCTTGTGCAAATCTCTTTACTGAGTGTATACTTCATTGTATGTTTGTATATCCTTTTGCAAGGTGGACCTAACAGTCCTTGTTTCTCCTAACAGGGTAGATCATTAGAAGTGATCATTGTAAGCCTTAACAAATCAACTTTATATTGCAGTACTAAAGCTTGTGGGTATCATCCCCACTCTAGGTTCACTTTCTATTTGGAAGGTTTATGGGTCATCAAATGGTGTGTAAAAAAGTGATGGGGACACAACCCAAGAACAAAATGGACACAACAGAAGAGGGAAATTGTATTAATTGAGAAAATAAGCTAGTACAAATAGTACAGAGAAAATCAACTTCAAAACATGCCCTAAGGGCTTACAATAGCATAAATCTGGAGATAATTTCTCCTTTCAGTACCTCCTCTCAAACTCCACTCTGAACTGCCTTTTACAATGCCATAAATCTCCTTAAATAGACCCCAAAGGGTTAAGGACTAGGAGTAAATTCTAAAAAGTGCTAGTAGGCATCCACCGACCAAATAGAAGTTTCTAGAAGCTGCGTTAGAAGTAGGTGCAAATCTAGAAGAATCTAGAAATGGTAACCAAACTTCTGGGAGGCATAGCTTTTGAACCGTAGCTCCGATTAACAAACCGTTTACATTTTCGGAAAGCTCTCAAAATGCTCTATAGCCCTATGGACAAGCTTCACTTGTCCCCCATTTTTTGGCCCTTTTTGAGGTCATTTAATGCCCCTAACCTAACTTTGCAGCATTCTTAGGAGGTCTCCAAAACTTGAAAAACTGCAATAACTTTCAAATTGTGGAGCCTATTGATCTGATTCTTTTTCTGGAATGCTCTAAATCATGATTACATTCATCTGGCCAATTCACACCTTCTAGTTTACCAAAATGATGGCCCAAATACATGCTCCTATTTTTTTTTGAGATTTTCAAATGCACTGATAGTTGAACTGTGAGAGTTGGAACCTTTATTTAACCCAAATGGGTATCCAAAAAAGTAAAGACATGAAACATAAACTAAGTCTAAGCACATTTTTTTGGGTGACACAGGATTGCCCTTATACCTCTGGATGCTCTTGCATCAAACACCCAGGGTAGATTGAAAAGTGACCCTGTCACTTTATGGATGGTAGAGGAAATCCCAAATGGGAAACCTCAGCTGCTGAAATCCAAGTTGAGTCCTCGATCGATCGTCCTTTCCATTTGACCAAATACTCTTCATACTGCTAGTTTCTGGTACTCCTACCCACATGATGATCTAGAATGTCTTCTATCTCCTCCTTCTTAGAAGCAGGAATTGGACATGGTTATAACACCTCATCTGCACCATCATCATGATACTCTGTTAAATCTGCAATGTTGAAAATGGGAGAAATGTGAATACCATCTGGCAGCTCTACCTCATATGCATTTCTTGAGTCATGTTTCTTCAAAATTTTGCAGGGGCCAAATTTCTTGATTTTTAGCTTGTTGTAAGTCCTGACTGGAAATGTTTCTTTTCGTAAGTGCACCATGACTAAATCTCTTACTTGGAATTCCTTATGTCTTCTCCTTTGATCAGCCCTAGCTTTATGCTCTTGATTCATCTTGGTAATGTGTGCCTAAACCTCCTCATGTAGACGCTTGATATGTTCAGCAAATTCCTCAGCTTCAACACTTGTCCTCTCCCCTTGCTCTATCTTCCTCAATTCTGGTGCAGTCCTTGGGCTATTCCCATATACAATTTGAAATGGTGATTTTCCAGTACTCCTATTTATAGAGTTATTGTAAGCAAACTCTGCTTGTGGTAGAATCAAATCCCATCCCTTGAGCTTATCGCCAACTAAACATCTCAGCAAATTGCCCAGACTTCTGTTTACCACTTCTGGTTGGCCGTCAGTTTGTGGGTGATGCGTGGAACTAAATTTCAAGTCTGTTCTCAACTTTTTCCACAATGTCCTCTAGAAATACCCCACAAATTTAGTATCTCTATCAAAAACTATACTCCTTGGAAGACCATGTAGTCTTACCACCTCTTTGAAAAACAAGTCTGCAATATGAACAACATCATGAGTTTTGTGGCATGGAATGAAATGTGCCATTTTGGAGAACCTATCAACCACCACGAATATTGAGTCATTACCCCTTTGTGTCCTTGGCAATCCAAGAACAAAATCCATACTTATGTCCTCCCATGGCCTTGATGGAATAGGCAATGGCTGATATAGGCCAGTATTCTAACTAAACCCCTTGGCAACTTGACAAACCTGGCAACTCTGTACAAACTTCTTCACATCTTGTGAAATTTGAGGCCAAAAATAATGTTCTCTAAGAATGGTAATGGTCTTATCTCGATCAAAATGTCCTGCCATCCCTCCACTGCGTTTCTCCTTAATTAGATTTTCCCTCATGGAACTCCTTGGAATGCACAATTGACTACATTTGAACAACATGCCATCCTGAATCAAATAGTCTAACCACTTGGTTCTATCTACAACAACAGGTTCTTTACAAGCTTTCCATGCTTCAAAAATATCAGGATCCTCGGGGTACAAATTCTTGAGTTCATCAAACCCAACTACTTCAACTTGCATTGTTGTAAGCAACAACTGTCTCCTACTTAGTGCATCTGCAACCCTGTTAGATTTTCCACTTCTATGCTTCAACACAAATGTATAGCTCTATAAGAACTCTACCCACTTCATATGCCTCTGATTCAATTTACCTTGACTATTCAGGTAGTGTAATGCCTAATGATCAGCATACAAAACAAATTCCTTTGGCAATACATAATGCCTCCATTTCTTTAATGCCTGAACTATTGCATAGAATTCTTGATCATAAATAGAATACTTCTTCTTTGTATCATTCAATTTTTCACTAAAATATGCAATAGGCTTACCTTCTTGGCTTAATACAACCCCAATAGCGCTGCCACTGGCATCACAATCCACCTGGAAAACCTTTCTAAAATCTGGAAGTGCCAACACAGGTTGTTCTATTACATTCTTCTTCAGCAATTCAAAACTTCTTGTAGCTGCTACAGTGCATTTGAACTCTTTTCTATCCCCTCTTATTGTATCAGTTAGGGGTGCACATATGCCACTAAAATTCTTAATAAACTTCCTATAAAAACTAACCAGACCATGAAATGATCTTACCTTAGTAGCAGACCTTGGAGTAGGCCATTCCAAGATGGCTTTTACCTTCTCTGGATCCATTTTGAGACCTTTAGGTGATATAACAAACCTCAAATAGACTAACTCCCTTTTTGCAAAGTTACACTTCTTCAGATTAATTAACAATTTCTCTTCCCTTAACCTTTCAAGGACACTACGAATATGCGATAAATGTTCTTCCAAAGTTTTTCTGAAAATTAAAATATCATCCAAATAGACAATAACAAATTTTCCCAAGAACTTCTTAAGTACCTCATTCATGAGCCACATGAAGGTGCTTGGGGCGTTCGTCAATCCAAAGGGCATGACTAACCACTCATAAAGACCCTCCTTGGTCTTGAAGGCTATTTTCCACTCATCTCCTTCTCGAATTCATATCTAGTGATAACCACTCTTCAGATCTATCTTTGTGAAGTACTGAGCTCCACTCAAGCAATCCATAATATCATCCATTCTTGGCAAAGGAAATTGGTACTTGATGGTGATCCTATTTATAGCTCAAGAATCTGTACACATCCTCCACTCTCCATCCTTCTTTGGTGTGAGTACTGCAATTACTACATATGGACTCAAGCTCTCTCGAATCAAGCCCTTCCTCAATAGCTCCTGAACCTCTCTATTTAGCTCCTCTGTTTTAGTAGGTGTCATCCTGTGAGCAGCCTTGTTAGGCAAACTAGCTCTTGAAATAAGATCTATCTGATGAATGATTTGCCTTACTGGTGGCAATCCATCTGGAACATTATCAGAGATAATATCTCCAAAATCCCCTAGTAAATGTGAAACTTCAAGTGGTATTTCACTACTACCTTTTTTATCTTTCCTAAGAATCAAAGCATAGCACATATGCTGATGTTTCATGCCATCTAAAAACTTCCTTTCATCAACAAGACAAATCCTAGCACTGCTACATACCTTTTCACCTTCCCTTTTCATGGGCTTCAATTTGTGGCATACTCCATCCTTTTTCAAAGAGTATGTGTTTGCATGTCCATCATGCACTGCATGTCTATCAAACTACCATGGTCTACCCAAAAATAGATGGCAAACATCCATCGAAATAACATCACAGAGAACTTCATCATGGTAACTCCCAATTTTGAATTTCAATAAACATTGTTCACTTACCAGAACCTTATGATCATCTTTTACCCAAGCAATCCGATAGGGCTAGGGATGTTTCTCCCTCTTGAGCTTCAGCTTAGAGACCATCTCTTCTAATACCCAGTTATCAGTGCTACCACCATCAATGATCACGTCACAACATTTATCCTCACACTTGCATCCGGTACAGAACAAACTCCTTCGTTTTCCTGGTTCAATCTCACTACTTAGTAGGACTCTTTCATTTACCAAGCTCTCTCCTATTTCTGCATCCTCTAAATGTGATGATTGTGCATCCTCATCCACATGAGCAACCCTAGCTTGGCCCTCAGCTCTCCTATCTATCCTTCCTTGTCGTTGAGGGCATTCAAAGGCACGATGACCTTCTTCATTGAAATGGAAATAGGTACCATGGAAGCCTCCTCTTCCTTGTCCATGTCCTCTACCTCTTCCTCTCTGATTTCCAAAGTCTTGGTCACGGGAGCAGTTGAAACCCTCATTCCTCTGGTTCCTGCTAGTACCCTCATCTTCATTTTTCTTTTGGGTTTCATTGCGGCCTCTAGATGACCTACCAGTTCCCCTTCCTCCTTGACCACACCCTCTTTGTCTTCCTTCAAACCTTTTATTTAGCTTCTCTTCAACTCGTAGGGCAAACTGGTATGCCTCTTCAACGCTAGTCATTCTTACCAGACTTAATTCCTCCTGGATGGTAGGTCACAACCCACTGATATAATGAGCAACCTTCTCCTTATTTGCTTCTACATGTCCCACTCTAATCAAGAGTCATTAAAATTCCTCTGTATATTCTTGGACTAATATTCTTGCTTGCTTTAACCCATGCATCTTCTTAAACAAATCAATCTCGTAGTCCACAAGAATGAACTACTTCTTCAATTTGTCCACCATGCGATCCCATCTTGTGATCTTCTCCTTTCCTCTTCTGTTTCTTTCCAATTGAACCTCTTGCCACCAGATTTTGGCATGGCCTTTTAGTTTGGCCTTTGCAAACTTAACCCTATTTGGGTCCCTTATATCCTCATACTCAAAGTATTCTTCCAGTTCATTGATCCAATCAATCAACTCATCTGGTTTCAGATTTCCTGAAAATACACCCACTTCAATTGTGGGTCTTTTCCCAAACTTAGTAATGGCCCTAAAAAGCCTTTCCTCTGCATGATTCAAAACTTCCCCATCAAATTCCTCTTCTGGTCCCATTACTTCTTCTTCATTGTCATCCTCACTGTTGTCACCTGCGGCAACATTTGCTCCTCTACGGAGCTCCTCTTGCAATGCCTGCACCTACCTTTGGCGGGCTCTAACCTCCTTAGGATTAATAGCTCTGGCCCTTCCACAACGCTCTCTTCATGGAGGCATCTTCTTAACTCAAACTCACAACCACACAGTCCTGGTGCAAACTGCCTCACATTCAGCGCTCTGTCTACACACTCAGGAAAACCAGCTCTGATACCACTTGATGGGGACACAACCCAAGAACAGAATGGACACAATAGAAGAGGGAAATTGTATTAACTGAGAAAATAATCTAGTATAAACAATACAGAGAAAATCAAATTCAAAACATGCCCTAAGGGCTTACAATAGCATAAATCTGGAGATAATTTCTCCTTTCAGTACCTCCTCTCAAACTCCACTCCGAACTGCCTTTTACAAATGCCAGAAATCTCCTTAAATAGACCCCAGAGGGTTAAGGACTAGGAGTACATTCTATAAAGTGCTAGTAGGCATCCACTGAGCAAATAGAAGGTTCCAGAAGCTGCGTTAGAAGTCGGTGCAAATCTAGAAGAATCCAGAAATGGTAACTGAACTTTTGGGAGGCATAACTTTTGAACCGTAGCTTCGATTGACGAACCATTTACATTTTCAAAAAGCTCTCGAAGTGCGCTATAGCCCTATAGACAAGCTTTGCTTGTCCCCCATTTTTTGGCCCTTCTTGAGGTCATTTAATGCCCCTAACCTAAATTTGAAGCATTCTTAGGAGGTCTCCAAAACTTGAAAAACTACAATAACTTTCAAACCGTGGGGTCTATTGACCTGATTCTTTTTCTGGAATGCTCTAAATCATGATTACATTCATCTGGCCAATTCACACCTTCTAGTTTACCAAAATGATGGCCCAAATACATGCTCCTATTTTTTTTGAGATTTTCAAACGCACTAATAGTTGAACTGTTAGAGTTGGAACCTTTATTTGACCCAAATGGGTATCCAAAAATGTAAAGACATGAAACAAAAACTAAGTCTAAGCACATTTTTTTGGGTGACACAGGATTGCCCTTATACCTCTAGATGCTCCTGCATCAAAAAGTGTTATGAATGCTTTAATGTATGTCAAATTGCATGTCAAAAAATACTGTCCCCACTAAATTTTCCTTACCTTTGACCTCAAATTCTTGTAAACTTCATATATATTTCTTCATCTAGATTACAATGAAGAAATGTGGTAACATCAAGTTGCTTCAAATGTAAAGCTTCAGTAGCCATAATACTTAAAACAATGCGAATAGAAGACAATTTAACAACATGATAAAATATCTCATCAAAATCAATTCCCCTTTTCTATGAAAATCCTTTTACAACTAACCTGGCATTAAATATTTTCTTACCTGCATCCTTTTTTTTCAATCTATAAACTCATTTATTTTCTAACACCCTTTTACCTGCAATAAACTCACATAAATTGTTAGAATTCTTTAGAATAACTGAGAGGTGGGGGTGTGAATCAGTTATTCAAGGTCCAAATGCCCTAATAATACTTTTTCATTACTTTTAATGAATCCATACACTTTTCATCCATTCAAACTTAGACTAACCATATTAGCAAGTTACAGTAAATCAACATGTAGCAATAAAACATGCAAGATTAACACATGACACAATGATTTACGTGGAAACCCAATTTGGGAAAAACCACTAGTAACATGCTACTTGATTCTCACTCTTCCAAAATGATGCCTTGTTAAAGGCTTACAACACACTGTTAAATGTGACCTTGTTAGAGGATTTCACCAAACTATTAGGAATGGGCCTGATTAAAGGACTTTAAAACATTCACTTGGAATGTCACCCTATTAAAGGATTTACCTCATGGCTATTAAACCAACTTAAGTCCATAGGATTTAAACTAACTGTTACAATTGCTAGAGAGTAACAATAATGGAATGTTGATCTGATACAACTTACAACATACTTTGTAGATTTCATATCACTCTTCAGTTCTATCCTTTTGTTTGGCTTTAATCACTTCAGCTCTGATAGCTTGTCTTCCTCTCAAGCTTCGTCTCCTTGAGTCTTCTTACTCATCATGCTAATGCAATCATATCTGGAGTCTTCTTATCAAAACAAAGTAACTGTGCTCTCTTTCTCCTTAGCACCTCCTTCAGCACTTCATGCTTTTATGCTCGACCACCTTCTCCTCTATTTTCTTCATGACCTTATGACTTCTTAAATAGAAATTTGGTTTACCTTTGCCGCTCGATTCTCCCTCTCCAATCTTTAGGGTTTCAAATGGATTAGATAGGATACAATGTATCTACCCTATATCTTGCTCTTATCTAGAAACTTCATCTAGAATCCTGTTGTAATCTCCAAAAAATGTTCTACATGGTGTTCTTTGCCACCAGCTCATCATTCTTATCTTCCATTTAATTCATAGATTTCTAGATAAAAACCTTAATGGCTTGGATCTAGTGAATCTTCAATTTTCAAAATAATGTAGCAACTCGGCATTATTGATTTACAGATGCTTGGCATCTCTGTGTTACTCAACACTATTGGTTTTTTGATGCTTGACATCTATTTTTGCTTAGCACTTGATTTTACTCGGCACCTAAAGTTCACTTGGCATATGGAGTTCACTTATCATCTAAAGTTTACTCGGCACTTGAAGTTCACTTGGCATATGAAGTTCACTCAGCATCTGAAGTTTTCTCAACATCTAAAGTTTGTTTGACACTTGAAGTTTACTCGGCATTTGAAGTTTGCTCGGCATCTAAATTTTACTCGGCATCTAAAGTTTCCTCGGCACTTGAAGTTTACTCGGCATCTGAAGTTTGCACTTGCTTGGCTTCAACTGGGAATCTATTTGGCATCTACTACCTTGCTTGGCTCCCTCTTTCTAATGAACTTTAGTTAGGCTTTACAGATGTCTTTGCTAAAACCTTACATCTTTGATACATTTCAGTATGCCCATCCTCTATGCCATCAATACACTATTTCATCAATGACTTAGCTGATCCTTGTACTTCATTACAAAATCATAACTTAAACCTTTCTCTAGGTGTTCTAGTTACAACTTATTGATTGCCTCCTCCTTGTCAATCAACCACTTGATGGTATTTGGATCACTAAAGCAATTATCATTCTTGCAAGTAGAAAGTTTGACATCAATGACAAAACAATGATTGAGAACATTCTTTACCAGTTCCATATGATTATTTCAACAATGATCTTCATGATCTTTTCAATCATTTCCAACATAAATATCAAGTATGATTTTTTTGTAAAGATTCCATTTATTTTGTCATTGTAGATTCCTAGTGAATCTTTGTATCCACCTACACAACTTCATCATAACATTTAGGTTCACTAGAATTTGTTAATAAAATAGAATAGAAAGAGGTAGAAAATATTTCTAGAGTTCTATTTAGCCATGTTGATCATTTAACATTCAGTACACTATGTGGCATTTTTTGTCATGGTTGTCATAGAGTGTGAGGGATTAATGGAATACTATCTTTTTGCGTATCATGCAACATTACATGATTATTTTCTTTCTTCTTATATTGCTACAATAGATATTTGTACAACATTTTCTCATTGAATATGACATCTCTTCTTATAATTTTATGGTTTCCAAAATCCTGAAGCCTATAAAAAAATTCATCACACTAGTACATTTGACCCTATTTTTTGACCTAAATTTTTGACCATCTATTAGAATGTTTTAAATTGGTTGGAATATGAAAGAAAAATATCTTTTTTTAAAAATCCATGCTTGTGTTGGTCAAAATTTTGACCAACATGATCTTAACATGAAAAAGACATGGGTTTCAGATTGAATGTTATTCAGCTCAAATTTGCCCACTCCAAAATCTCTCTTCTGATTATGCTATTGGGGGGTCGACTTATCAAGACCTTATTCAAGTGTATGATATGAGCTGACTCCTCTCGGAGACAATAACCTTCTCTCTTCCACTTAGCAATGGCAACTATCAAACAATTTTAACATGGAGCATGCGGGAGCTGTACAAGCACGAGAATTGGTGTATGTGATCGACTGTATTTTGGGGCTCTTAGCATGTGAATGAAGGCCATTAATGTTCAAATGATGATGAATGGAAATGCGTTCTTTTTCTCACACTTGCAAATGGATATATGAATTTTAGATTTCAAAGTGGTGATTTTTGTGCAGAGCATTTACGATCAATTTCCCATCTTGACAGTATGGAATCGCGAGGTTATGGATATCAAGAAAAATATCATCCAAATGAGTTTGAGGTTCATCAAGAGGCTTATGAGTTTTTTGGAGAATGGATTTCTGACTGAAATTATTGTGGTTAGAGTTGGAGACAGAGGATGCAAGAACACTACCACTAGCAAAGATGGGATTTTTCTAGCCATTGGGGTGTGATGAATCCGGTCCTTCCTCAGCTCATCAGGGACCACATTAACCCTAATCTCTTTCTTTTTCTCATTATAATTAGTAAATAAAATCATTTATTGCTATTACTAATTATTCTTGGACTAATTATCTTGGAGTTCTTCTGCAATGCTCTATTGATATGTGGGTTGTTTTCACCCTATCAGTGGATCTATCACTTAATTATTACAAATTGTAAACTCATGACATTGAAAGTTACAATAAATAAGCCCCAAATATTCACTATCCATGATATATATCTCTAGGATGTCAAGGATTTATTGAGGGTTCTGAAATTTATTATAACTATCGAGAAGGCATAATGAGTGGCTAAATGTTTCTATTGGACCTGAAAAATACTTGATACCTATATCTTGTTCAAGTTTTCAATAGCCGTATTCATTCTAATTTTTTTTCTCAACTTTAGGTTTTTAAACAATCTTTAGAGATTAGATAGATTTGTTCAATTATGTAATAGTAAGTTTAACTTGGAGTGTCTGGTTATTGCATTCCATGGGAGATCAACTATAGGTTGTGAATGAAGCTAATTCACAGGCTTCCTATTATATATCTCAAAATTCAATACAGTGGTAGTGTTAAATGTTTTGTATAGTAAATAATACTTCATACATTCACTTGTATGATAACCTAGTGTCTATATACTGTGTAGGTGATTTTATCCCACGATGAAGACCCTCCTGTTGTTATAATAATGGATTACAGGTAATCTCTGGTAACATATTGTTTTAAAAAGACAAATGTTCTTTTGCATTTTATTTGATGAAAATAAGATCTACTATAAAGTATGGATTTAATGACAATAGATATCCATATTGGTTCTCTATAATGATAGCATTCGAAATTGATATATCTGTTTCTTATAGTTCCCAACATAGTCGGAGATACTTTAGGCACTCATCTTTCTGCTATCATTGTTGGTTGTACTTTTGACTAAACTTCTATTTATCTGTTGGTCATTCATAAACATTAATACAATTTCTTTCTTTCTATTAAATCATGAATTATTATTGTTGTTACTTGCCCAAGGTAAAGTAACAATAAAACAAGGACAATGAAGGTCTATACAATTAAAATGGCACAATAATATGTCTTTTGTAGCTTATTTTTTGTATATGGTTTTGTTAAAAGTTAGGAAATTGATGAGAATGTGGTTGAGAAAAGAGATGTACAATTATATGAAAAGTGCTTTACCTAAATAGGTTAGAGGAAAGATTTAATATATAATCTTTTATAGATCAGTGATGTCCAAATCCAGTAGTAACACATAATTTACATTTGGATGCAGATTATGTACCATAGTGATTGAAATTTCATGTTTTAATACACTTTTCATAGTTCTACATCTTGAAAGCTGAGGCAAGATGGTTAAAACATATGTTAAACACTATTATTCATTTTATTTGGTGACTTCCCAATGACAAATAAGAGAAGCTAAAAATGGTGATTGGAAGGGGTGGAATCCATCACTGGTCCTTGGGACCAAGTCCATATACCATGCATCAAAACAAGTAAAAGCTTGGGAACAACTCTACTTAAATGCTACACCCAAAAATTCAAGTTTACTAATCTTAGCTAAGTCAAAATGTGAAAATAATAAAATTAGTAGATTTCATTTTCAACATTCTATATTCAAGCATCCCATCTTGAGTTCCATCCATCATAAAAAAGAAGAATGGGTAGAACTTAGATCAAAATTGATATTTTGAACTCAAGATCATCTGTTAATTGACAACCTATGGGATTCATGTTAAGTGTAGTTAAAAAAGGATATGAAAACATTACATTCTGCTACAATATTTGGGATTCGATAGTAGACAACCCAAAATTATTTTTCCATTTTATTGTTTTTAGGCCTTGATGATAAAATTTGCAATTTGAATAGCAAAAACAAGGCTATTATAAAACCAAAAGGCAAGTGATTCTTAAGGCTATTCTGTATATATTTCTTATTTTGTGTGGGTGGGTTGTCAGTGTTTAGGACATGTTGATTATTTATTGGTTGATTGATCATTCTCTACTGAAGATAGTTTGCAAAACTCATGCATAGCTTTAGTCAGGTCAAATGGAGGGGCATTCAAGACTTCTTTAAAGTGGATGACTATGCTTTTGATTTCTTATGTGTCTAAGTTGTCAAGTATATTGTTTGAAATAAGCCCATGCATTCATTGATTCTGGACTTTCACATTTGCTGAGGTTATTTTACTTGTGTGTTTTTAAAGCATCTTAATGCAACCTCCACAACTAGTCATTGAACTAAGACATATCTTCCTCATGTATGTTGGTATTAAGGACAAAGGGACCTACATGGCACATAGTCATTTAAATAATTTTTGACATTTTGTTAGTAGGGGAGTAGTGAAGGGTATAATCCTCCCATGTTGAGATTTTCACTATCTAGCCACTTGTCCTATTGACAAAGCATTTTGGGACATGTGATGCTCTATATGCTATCCTTGTTATTTAATTTTGACCAATGTAGGATTTAATTCAACAAAAATCCAATTATATATTTGTGTCAAGTAGTTGAAGGCTTCTACCAGTATTTATGGTTACATTTCATTTAGAAATTTGATTGTATTACTGTGAGTTTTCATTTCAGAAATTTCATTTTTCCTCATATATGTTGCAAATAACTACAAGAAAAGGGGGTACAATTAGCACACAAGAACCTTTATTCATCTGGTAGTAGGAGGAAAGGATGTATAATCCATTACATTTACAATTTCACCCTCTTTCTTGGGTCATATATTATATTCAAGGGTCAATGGGTTTGACTCAAAAAATGTACAGTTGAATCATGATAGCAATATCATAGTTTGACTTGCTGTGGAAAATATCTTAGGCTTATCTATTGATGAGCTCAAGGGGCTTTCTAACGAATGGTTCATAAGGTACAACACTTGTTGTGGGTTTTGCAAATGGGATTCCAAGTAGAGTTATGAGCTGAGCTACTACTTATGAGCTGAGCTCAAGACCAAAGGGTAGCTTCACATTACAACCATATTCCTCAACCTAATCTCTTAGGCATGGTAGCTTTATTCATTCCAGCTAGTATTATTCCTCAATTTAAAATGCACATAGGGGCTCTATTCATCCTTAACTTCTATGTTTTAGGGGCATGGTGTTTTATTTTCATCTTCCTACAAATTTTTTTAAACTTTTGCTATCTCTAGTCCCTTGTGGACATTAATATAATTTTCTCTTCTTGCTATACACAAGGTCTAGTTTGACTGTTTTCTTTTGAGATTTTATCCTGAAGTTCATTTGGTAATGCTAAACTGTATTGATCTTTAAGCTTCCTTTGGAACTCAATGATTTCTTTTTTGAGGGTGATTTCTATTCACTTGTTCTGCCCATAGTTTCCATTGTCTTCTTTCTCATGGGACATGACAATATCGTAGGCATAATCTTCTTGGTTAATTGGAACGTGCCTTGTGATCCATGCCATTGAGGATCCAATTTAAGTCCTTTGTATGATGATAACGTATAAAGTGGCTATAAACCCCAGATGTAATTCCTTCAAACAAAGAGTAGCACAAGAAATTTATTAAGTTTTTCCATAATCTGTACAGTATTTATTAATTATTGTGCATTATAGTATTTCACAATTATTATCTCGAACATGGATGATCTAATGAGGGTATTGAAACCTGTGGATGAGAAATCACTGAGTGCTTCGTTGGAGCACACATAGGGAGACTATAACTTGAGTATTTACCATTGTCTAAGCATGCATGTTGTTGATTAGCTATGCTATGTCAAATGATGGGGAAAGAAATTCAAACTAGTTTCCTAATGAGATTGAGTGATTTATTGAAGTTTCTTTGACATTGATGTTCTTTGGAATAGTGCCAAGTCACTTGGATGTTTGAATTGATCTCTTTGTTGAAGCATAATTTCTTAAGGACTTATTTTTGAAGGGTGTAGATGACTCATAATTTTTAGTTAATTATGACGTATGTCGATGGAGGAAGTGCTAAGTTTTTGATGTCGATGGAGGAAGTGCTAAGTTTTTGTCAACTCTTTTCAGATGTTTTAGCTTTTCCCCCTAACTGTGGCATGAAGTTAGATAAATTACATGTGGTTGCAGTACTGGATATTGATGCTATTGGCACATTTACAATGAGTCAAGCAACATTGAAGTATTTGAGGGAAGGTGGAATTGGAAAGCCTCCTTCAGAGGCTAGTGTTATTTTAAACTTAAGTGCTACAATACAGTACCTCAGCTTTTTGGTATCAAATTCATGTCTTTGCTGCAAATGTTCATTTTTAATCATTATATTCTTTTTGGATTAAGATTTGAATTAACTATTTAATAAATTTAAATGTTTTAGCATAAACATGAGAGTCATTTTACTTACATAATAATTTAAACAAGTTATCTAGCAAAGTTTTGTTTTGTTTACATGCAACTATTGATAGTCTTACAAGATATATGGTTTTAGAGTGGGGGACAGATTATGGAATACATGTAAATGGTATTGCATCTGGTCCAATTGAAGGTATTCCTGGAGTGGACATACTTTCACCCAAGGAATTCCTAGGTGATCTTCAGAAAAACCAACCTCTTTATAAAGAAGGAGAAAAATGGGATGTTGTTATGGTGATCATCTATTTGGCATCTAACACTGGTTAGTATCTCTTGAACCTATCTAATAATCAATATTTAAATCTACAACTCTAGCCTCATGTTGATATTTTCCTACAAGTCTACAAAATAATGTTTGAATAATATAAGAGGGAATTTGTTGATTTCAAAGTACATCTCTTAAAACCAGCTGACAATGGTCAAAGCTCTTGGGGCATAGCAATGAGAGTATAACCACCGATTGTTCTTGTTCCTTAGGGCACCTATATCAAGTAGCTCTACTATAGTCACGATGCAACCATCAGTATTAGCAATCTCTATTCTTCCATCTTCAATGGTAGCTAGTTTATGTAAGATGCTAATGCAAATTTCTATAAAATCAACTTCATAGACAGTGAGGAGATGAACAATCTTGGAAATGACATCTGCTGACACCATTCTAGACTAATTTTCAGCGTTTGTTGATAAATGATATAATGTGTTTAGAGAATCTTGTCTACATTGGTAGGAGTTTGAGCTTAGTATTTTAATTAGGCAAGGAATTTCTCCCATGGAGCCAATACTTTCCTTATTGTCATCCCAACTAGATAGCGCTAGTAAAAGTACCAATGCTACTTCAGCTGCTTTCAAATCAAGAAGATTCAATAACAATGGTACTACACCTGAAGATAGAATTGACGCCTTGCTCCTACAAAATAAAAATTTCAAGAAAACTGTAATAAATTTGTCATAGATATTACATGAATACATTTAAACAATTGATTTCTAAGGATGGTTTAATGAAATGCCAAAAACATTTTTAACATTTTAGATTAAAATTGTCTACCTATTATTGTTCCAAGTTATTTTGAGAAGTGCCAATGCCCCTACTTCTTGAGCCTTTGTATCTAGTGCATCTACAAAAGACTGCAAGAAATTCATGAGAGAAGAAATAAAATGATTGGCACCCATATAAGAGCAAGCACCATCATCCTTACACAATAATGCAACTTCTTGTGCAGTTGCACACTGTACTCCTAAACTTGATGAATTAAGGTTTGCAAGCAACCTTTCATACTTTTTAGTACTCTACTTTTCTATATTTTGAGTGTCCACCATATTATAAGTCAAAGAAGGGTCTATACCACTAATTTGTATCAATTTTTCCTGTATAGATAAAATTGTGGACTCAGAGGAGATGTTATGATCTAAAGTGGGAGTTGATAAAGCACCAGCATCTCCTTCACCAAAATTTGCAACTTGGTCATCATCTGATGATCCCACCTTGACTCTTTTCAACTGACCATTAGCAACACTTTTCATGGAATCTGACCACTCCCATCTCTAGTATATCAAAGGCAAAGAAGTTGGGGGAGGTGGTTCTAGAACTCTGATACCATTTTTCTCACACCAACTCCCAATTAATCCCTTCACACAGTAGTTAGGAGTGACAAAAAGATATGATAATTTTTGTTGTGTTTTTGGGCATGTATCATTACCCTCACTGAACCATTTCTCTATGCATACTCTTTCATATGTTTGACCAGAGCAAATGATCATAGGATCCAACATTAACTATAAGGAAATTGGACATCTAAATTCTTCAGGAACTGCTGGCAACATTCCCATGGAACTTCTAAGAGTTTCCTTGGAACCCAATTTGAATGATTGGATTTTAGAATCATCCTGGTCCCTCCTCCTGCTATTAACATGAGCTTCATCCAAAGAACTACTGACTGTAGGAGAACATGGATTGGAGTACTGAGAATCGGCATCATCCATACATTCATTTCTGAAAAGCTTCTTGTATTTTCTTAGGATGTGTAGGAGGTATGAAATAATTGATTCTTTTCTCTCGTCATCCTCACAACGAGATTTATCAAGTTGCTTCCTCAAACTTCTCTTCTCCATTGAAATTGTTTTAGGAGATACTATTCCCAACCTTGTAGCTGCTTGATGGAAACGTTCTAGTTCTGATATATGATTTAGACCACTGACATCTTTGTCCTACTGCAAAAATGTTATAAGATCCCTAGTGATTTCCTTTTCTGTGGTAATATATACTAAACAATATACCATTGCATAGGATTTTGACTGCACTTTCTAAAAAGAACAAGTATAACACATTATGATAAAGTTAAAATTTATCTTTTTGATCACATTTAATATATATTGGAATAAACCACTTGAACAATAGAATTAAAACATAGACTTACCAACAAAAGGAAAACTACTACGCATAGAATTTACCAAAATATTTCACTTATTCATCAACATTGTTTTATTCATAACATGCAAGTACCGAAATAAGCCATGGAAATATATAAATAAAAATATACATAATTCACAATCTTCACACCTACCAAGCTAGATTATGTGGTACAAGGACTTCAAGACGCTTGAAACCCTAAAGCAAATCATCTTTAACCCTTCCAAATTTGATTAAAACTGCATCCCCTGTTATTGCCTGGCAATGTATCACATATGAGACAAATTTGGATTTAAACATTGAATAAGTCAATAAAATGTACACATTTGAAAAATAGAGCATAATTTTTTTGAGTAATTGCATTTTAATTACGTCTCAGGTATCTTATTTTCCATAAGCAAGAGAAATGAGTTGGAACTCCATTAAGAACCGGGTTTAGAAAACATAAACCATTGTTAAGTCTGACTAATTAGATAATTCAAAATTGCTGATACTTTTGTATTAATAGGTTGTGGAAAATATTTTTTGTACCAACTTATAAGATTATTTCATCTTGATCTAATTTGTTTACTTCTTTCTAATTTTTTTATAGGGTACACATTCCTTTTCTCCCATAAGTTGACATTCTTTGCAAATTTGGTTATGTGCAGTAAATATTACATACCAAATAGAATTTTCTGTAGTCTCCACAATGCTAAAGAAGGGATTTTGCCTTTTCAAGAGCTAGATGAAATGCACATAAGGACTGAAGGCCTGACTTATAATGTGGACAAGCTACTTCTATGGCAAGAAAGATTTTCATAATCTTACCAACAAGCCTAACAAGTTGCCTACACATACCTCCATGTAGTTGCACATATTTGAGAATAAAATAAAATCATCAAAAAAATTGGAGTACCTTTTCTTTAACTCTCACGTGTACTCTCAATTATAAGTTCAATAAACAAAACCAAAAATATAGTTTCAAAATGTGACAGTACTTAGCAATCATGCAACTTTTACATTTTAGATGCAATAGTTAACATAAAGTTACTCAAAGCTTCACTTAAGGTATTCCTATGCTATATAAATGCATTCTTGCACAAGAATCCTACCACATGATGTGAATTCCTAGATTTTGAATATCGTGTAGGTGGAGTACCAATTAATGTTTCACCAGATGTGCAAAATCCATATATCAAAGAAGGAAAATACCAAGAGACACTGTTGCACATGGAAGAAAGAGAAAATGTAGACATTCATATACTCCAAATAAATCCAAAAAAGATGGAAGAAACAATTAAAGAAAACATCCTACTAGGAAAGAAAATAGGGCAATAATTATTCAGATAAAAAATTGAGGCAATAATGGAAGAAGGCAGAGGAATTTGAAGCAAAAGTAATGGGATAATACCCTTGATCAAAATAGAAATATGGGAGCCATTAGCATGAACTATGAACAAAACAAGTAGGCAATAGGTTGAAGTTAAAAAAGGATCAATGAACATTGAATACAAAACAGTTGTCAAGCAATACTCAAAAGAGTTTCTTTCAAGGCTAGTCATTCAGGTATGATAAGAATTACTGTACTTAAGAAAATAGGTTTGCTCCTCATTTCAAAATCTATAGAAGGTTTATACTTGAGAAAAGTAGACAGATCTTGCAGTTAAAGCCCACACATAGAATAACACTCATCTTGTTAATTACTTGACTTGCTAGCATGCACAGAAGCAATCATAAGTATTGATCACAAATAAAAGTCCAAATTCAAAAAGTTTTTCATCTGGCTATTTCATAGATACTAATAGTGTGTGTGCAAGAATGTACATACTTTAGGTGAGCACTTTAGAGAAAGAGAGAAAGATACCTTTGCATCATTAGTAGTTGAGAATATTTTCTCTACAACTGTTTCTATTCACTAGATCAAAGCACTAGACTGCATTATTTCAATGAATCAACAAAATCATGAGCACATCTCTCTCTCTCTCTCTCTCTCTCTCTCTCTCTCTCTCTCTCTCTCTCTCTCTGAGTAAGTATAGTTGAATCTATTTGGTCTATTTGAGAAAAACAAGGTATGTTAATTTTTAAGTATTTAAAATTTCTCTGTTTTGAAAAATCTTAATTTAATTTTTTATTTAAGGCCGAGTCATTTTGCTTTTGGCGTGGTATTATTGAAGTAAATGCTAAAAATCATTGGTGAAAGAAAAATCTGTTAAGAAATACAACCCAATCTATTAAGAAATATAACTTGTAACATACCCACATAGAGCTGTTCTTTCTTTCTTGAATATTTTAAGCTACTGAGTCTTTTAGGTCTCAAACACGAGTGATTTTGATGTGTATTGTGCAAAGTGTTAAACAGGAGGTACACTTCACATCCAAGTATCTAGCTACTGAGATCATCACAAAAATGGAGGAGCATGAAAAGCCTCTTGGTTTCAATGTTAAAAGAAGAGATTACAAGGTTATGTTTTTTCCCTAAGCTTTTTAGTTTTAGTATAGTCTTATTAGTTGATTTGGTGATGTCTGATCTTGGCCATATTAACCAACCTGTCTTATCTGTCTAGGTCAAATATTTTTCTTTTAACAAACATTCTGTAGTACCAATGGCATGCTCACATTTCCTTGTGAAGGATGAGCTTTTGATGTGGTGAGCTTGACATGAAACTTTGGTTGAAATGATAGTCTTCTAGCAAAAAATTGGTGGGATCAGTTTGAGAATGGTTGTATTTGTTGGTTTTTGACTCTATCAGCAGCATGTAGTGAAGGATAAAGTGTCTACATGGGTTATCAAAAGACCCTTGTGCTTACAAAATTGAATATTTATATTCACTAGAAATGGTTTCTTTGACTGTTTTGAACTCTTTAAGGATCCAAGCATAGGCTCAAGTCACAGCTCCCCATAAATTTAATGCATTGAGCTCGAGTAGCATTTTTTTGAAATGATATTCTTTCTTTTAAGAAAAAAGCTGAGATTGAACTAAATCTACCTAGTCCTTGTAGATCCGTATCTGTTAACAAACTATACAGGGAAAGGCAATGCCATGGCTACATGAGTTACTAAGAGATTGTGGGGCCTATAAACTTTGAATATTGATCTTCATTAGAAAGTCTCTGACCTGTAGCAATGGTTGAAAGAGATTAGAGGCTGTAGTCTAAGAAATTAGAATCTATAGTACCCATAAGAACATATGCATTTATCAATGATTCCATGATTCATAGTCATGATGTGATTACATACCACCAGTAAAGATATTCAGGCAATAAAATATGTCCCTTAAATTTAAAGAAATGTTTTTTTTGCATGATTTTGTAAACATAATGCTACCATTCTAGGAAAACCTCACAGCCATGCTACAGTTGTATAAGTACTTCTTCTAAGACACCAACTGTGCATTTAACAAGAGAAAAAATCAAATCTTGGTTCAGAATTATTCCTGAGCCAACTCTAGCAAACATGATGTCCCATGAAAGAGCCCTTGAAAAAAAGTCTCCACAATTTTTTCTTTTCTCGAGGTTTCAAAACAAAATAGTAGAATAGATGTCCAATAATGCCTCTTATAAAAAATGTGGAACAGTAACCTACTTGCAATAAATACAGAACTACAGTACATATAATAGACATTAAGCATATACTAAAATGGTTTCTCTTTAGATTTCTATCACATAAGGTACAATTGCCTATAGGTCCTTGCCTTGAGCTATCTACAATCACCCTCTCATGGAGGAGCGATGGATTGTTACATTTGAGCTTTCCAAAATTACTCTTTTCTAAAATTATTTTCAATAAATAATAAATTGATTAGTAGGAGATATTGTCCAAGTAAGTCAAATTGGGATATTGCTATCAGGATTCACTTAGGAAGGCCCAATGCTTTTGCGAGCATCACTTAGATGCAATGATTGTTAAGTGTTCCATTTATTCTTGTGTAAGATGGATTCTTGTGAACCACAACTCCTGCAACATGGTCAATGAGTTTAACTCAAAAACTATACAGTTAATAGCAATATCATAATTTTTTAAATATTTATGAGTTTACATAAATCATTATGCATCTATATCCATTTGATATTCCTAATCTATTTGCATAGATGAGGCTTTAGGGACCTAAAATAGGTCGTAAGGGGCATCTCTCTATAGCCACAAAGGTAAGTTAATTTTATTTTCTTGTTCAAGATTCTTTAGTTCCCTAAAATTTGCTTTGATTTAGAAATATTGTAGTCCATGCCGAGAAATTTGAAATATCAGTTTTTTTAAGCATGTAACAAAATGAATGTGCACACAAACCCCATTGCTTTTGCTCTCCTAGTAGCAATGTATTCCCTAGCTAAGATTGTACAAAACATATGTAGGTTTTTGAAGTTTCTCCCTCTCTTTTTGTTGTGGAAATGAAAAAGGCTGGCGGTGATACACTAGAATACACTAGAATACAACAAGGTAATTAAGATAGTAGAAGTAGCATATGATATATGAAATAGAGCCCTAGTCTTTTTAAGGGGATAAAAGGATAGTAGTTTGATAATATGGGATTTGAATAGAATTTTTGAGCTTTATTGTAGCTGTAGAGTCTCTACAAGTATCTCTTAGTGCTGGGTAACATAACACTATATTTCAAAAATTGGCGGCCCTTTTGTATTCCTTTTCTTTTTCTTTGGAATTTTTTTTGGCTTCATTTTTTTGTTCATTTTCTTCCTTTTACATTTAGTGTATGCTCTATTCAAATTCATTGGATAGTTGATCAGTAGACACATTGTTGAAGCAACCTACTATTAGAAATTAGTGTTTTAAGTTGTAAAGGGGATCTCAAGAAAATTCCACTTACAAATGTTGTGTGAAGTCTTGCTGCATTGCAAGCAACTAGAGGAGATGGCTCAAAAAGTCAGATGAAGAGATGCATGAAACCAAATATTGCCTCACATTGCAGACCTCTTTGATGCATTAGAAGCCTTTCATGCTCAGATCAATGCTATCTAGACTACAAGAAGAAGAGGTCCCATGGCAATGGAGGGTTTCAATAATGATGAGACTGTGACACAAGCAGATGCCACAAATACAAATAAAGTTAATGATGGCATCATAGGGGAGGGAATTCACTATTTCCTAGCTAAGTTTGGCAACAAACCAAGGGTTGATCCCCTATTCTACATAGGAAGCTTAAACCCAAAAAGAGTCAATGGACTAGATCACTTAGATAAAATGAGACTTAAGAGTTCAAAGATATCGAGGACTGTAAGAGTCAAGTATGCAACAAAAAATTTGGATACAAGTTGGTCATGTGGAAGATGACACTCAGAAATTGTCAAGGTATGTAAATGGATTGTGCATCTCCTTTTAGTAGGACATGTGCTTTTTAATCATCAGGTCCATCAAAAAGGCCTACCAATTCACACTAAAGATGTAGTTGTCTCATAAAAAAAAAAGACCATGCAATTGTGGTAAGGACAAGAAAAGAAAACAATGCATAGGAAGACATACCTCATCACACAAAGAAAGCGTGGAAACTAATGGCATGTGTCAAGTGTGAAATGTGAGCAGACCTTTGACAAAGCTGTAAAGAAGACAAAGCCATGTAGGCTTCAATGGAACTTGCTTTAGATGTAAGCAAGTGAGTCACCATGAGTTTTAGTTCCAGAAATTGCCCAAAACCAAGGTTGTGTAAAGAAGAGTGTGCATTTGGTAAGTAGTGGAGCAAAAAGCTCTAGCCCAAAGGCTAGAGAGAATCTAATGATGTAACATTTTGTTGAGAACTGCATGTGAGGATGATAAGTTGTAATTGAATACCAATTCATTCCAAACATATACAAGTTGAGAAAGGAAGTAATGTATGTTGATAATTAGCAAACGTAACATCAACAACTTAGCAGCCATGAAGGTAGTGCAAAGATTGGTGTCAAAGACTGACATGCTTTGTTGCAAAGAAAATACTCACGATGGCAAAGCAGTATTAGGTCTGAGGCTTGTCTTGTGGTTAAATGTTTTGAAGAAATTGCTTCTCTTCACTGGAATTGGGAGTCTAATAAAGAAGTAAATCATTTGGAAAATATGCAAATTACCTTGTTGCCCTTCTCCATGAGAAGGAACCTATCTCTACCATGCCTTGCTATGAATGACATAGCCACTAGACAATTATCATGTTGTCCTAAGGGTATGCTTGTCTATCAGTTTAGGTAAATACAAACAATATTTAGTAGCAAATATTTTCCTCATAACATAATACATAGTGTTCAATCACTGAAAGATAATGACCAACACCATTTGTGCTCATTACATAAAACAAGGAAAGGATGAGAATAGATGTAAATGGAGTAGGTCGTGTAGACTACAATGGAGATCAAACATTTTGGGTCATATCACCAACAACATTTGGTTGACCATCCTTGCCAACAACATGATTCCTAGTACTCAAAAGCATCTAAAGTCTTTTGCTTTCCACATTATTAACATTTGAACCTGAAGGTGATGTCAGATTTCCTTGTGCTTGTGCTTGCATTAACTATTTTTGTTGTGGAGTTAGCATTTGAAGTTTGTGGTATTGGTACTATGGATACTATGGAGAATGAATAAATGAATTTTTTTTCTATAGAAGACCTAGCCAAAGTTGGTCAAGACCCTGGATACAAACATAGTTGAAAAATAATGAATGTCAAAAAATGTGCTTAAGACTAGAAATACAAAGAAAGTATTTTCTAGTGAAGTAATGGATAGCATAAGAACATGAGAACTAAAGTACTGTCTAACAACCATCATATAAAATAGCCATTCAACTTTCCTCAAAAGGAAAGTAAATAGATAAGATCGTTTCTATGATCTTTAGTTTCTTGTTAGAAATGTTCTTTTTTGTACATTTGTATATTCTTTATAATGATATTGTTTTGATCATCTGTTGATGCATTAAATTTTTTTACCAATTACTTCTCAGTAATAGAAAACAATTTATTTCTACCTTTAAAGTTTGTATGGGGTGCAAGAGCAGCATTGTCCATTTCGTTAATTACCTTGTTGAAAAGTTCTCTCAGCTACTTTCAGCAGTATGGATGCTTGTAATTTTTCACTGTTGAAGCTTAGGTTTATGTTGTACTCTTAACTATTTTTGAATGTGTAATTTTTATTTGATCTGATCCATGTTCATGTCCAAGTTGCCTGATTTCTGTTTGGATGCAGTCTATTGCAGGGAAGGTTTTAGTTGATGGGCAAGTGGTAGGCAAGGCTGGGATGTCTATTTTAGAGAAGGCTTCCATTGAAATCATTGCTGAAGTTCCAAAATACGTATGTAGGAGATTATCCTTAATACTCTTGACTTTAGTAGTAGCTGACAACATATTTTCATTGTATATTCCATGGGATTTTCTCTTCACATTAGACACCCTTGTAACAAGAAAACCATTGGCAGAGCAGGATACAAGTTGGAGGGAGCACTCGAGAAATTAAATATTGATGTTGCTAGAAAAGTTGCATTAGATTCTGGTTTATCCATAGCTAGCTTCACAGATTGCTTGCTTTAGCATGGCGCATATTTTGTTTATGGAGTTGATGTAAGCTATGGGCAGGTGAATTAGAGCATCAGTTTGATAGAATACATGCACATTTCTACAGTAAATACATTCAGTTTCATTTTCCTTTTGTTATTAGAAAGTCACATCAAAATTATGCAACTGTTGTACAATGTGATGTCTTACAAGTTAGCATCATATGTTTTATGATTACTTTATTATTATTTTGATATTTGGATTGTTAATCTATGTTGAAATGTATACTAAATGATTATGTGGGCTTGAAATGTTGAAAACAATTTTGCAGTGTGGTTCTGTTTCCAGTTGCAATAACTTTCTATATCACCTAGTGGTTTATTCAATTTTTCAATGATTTCTTTAAACCAGTATATGTGAGGTTGGGACTAAACATATTTGGTATGATTCTCAAATTCCTCTTCCCTAATTTTAGTTTTCAAGCTTGGACTTAATGAACAACTTTGTTGCAAGTAATGTTGTATTTATTTTTATATGTTATGTGCTTTGTGCTTGCAATATAAATATGTGTGGGTAGATATAGCTTAAAAATCATGAAAGAATGAATCAGGCTTAAGTCATTCCATGTCACTTGTTTAGTAGGCTTAATATGGTCAATCATTGATTTATTGTCTTTTATAGAACAAGATGCATTTTCAACCATCTTAGATAGTGAAAACTATGCATATTCCTCTCAATGCCCTAATGTGTTATCCTATATGCATTTTCATATATTTGCAACATGTTAGTCATAAAAGAATGGAATTGGTCTTAAGCCATTCCATGTCACATCCTTTGTCAACTTAATATTGTGAGATTTCTTGGGCAACCCTTAGTTGATGACTGGGACTGTCTCAAAACAATGGTGAGTCCTTAATCTCCACACCTACATTTCTCTTCATGGTTCCTGATAGTGAAAACAACTTAATTACAAGCACACAGGGTCCAATTCATTCAATACAAGAACATAAGAGGGCTATTTGAGTATGATGCTAGTATTCCTTGTTGACATTTGTTGAGATTATGTATTAAGCTCAAGTAGACTTGAACTTAAGACCTCCCAAATGAGAAGCTCACAATTTATTGTTTGGTAAATCCAAGATGGCCATGCAAAGATAAGGGTTTTGTGGATGATATTGTGAGTGAAGTGTTCATCTAAGCTCTTGACAATTGCCACATTTCCATCACCCAAGACATCCAAACCAACAAATTGCTTAGTTTCTTCAGTAAACTTGCTATTATCATCTACATGCATATTAATGAAGAAGCATATTAGTTATTGTCAGTGCTTACAATAGTTTGATTAGTTATTGTTGATATTTTTTAGGCATTCTATAAAATAGTTCACATGCCTTGCGTATGATATGACATTTTTCATGCATCTTGCACTCTCTCATCCAGTCGATGATGGATTACGAAGAGTGATCTAAAATGATGACACTAAAAAACACAATAAAATCCAAAATGAACTTGCATTACAAATGGATTGTGGAAATCTGATATTGTTGATTTTGCATGCATGTCTACTAGGACAATCACAACTTAAACATATTTATATGTTTAAGTTGTGATTGTCTTGGTAGACATGCATGCAAAATCAACAATATCAGATTTCCACAATCCATTTGTAATGCAAGTTCATTTTTTATTTGATTGTGTGTTTTTTAGTGTCATCGGTTCAGATCACTCTCCGTAATCCATCATCGGCCGGATGAGAGAGTGCGGGATGCATGCAAAATGTCATATCATACACAAGGCATGTGAACTATTTTATAGAATGTCTGAAAAAAATTTACATCGAGGCGTTGGTAGAAATTTCTACATTCATTGGTCAAAATTTCTACCTTCATTAGTCAAAATTTTCAACCTTCATTGGTTGAAATTTCTACCTTTATTGGTTGAAATTTCTACCTTTCTTGGTCAAGATTTTCGACCTTCTTTGGTCAAAATTTCTACCTTTATTGGTTCAAATTTTTACCTTTCTTGGTCAATATTTTCTACCTACATTGGTCAAAATTTCTACCTTTATTAGTAAAAAATTTCTTCCTTTATTGGTCAAAATTTCTACCTTCATTGGTCAAAATTTTGACCAATTCTTGGTAGAACTTGCATCATGGCTATGGAATTTTTTGACCAAAGTATTGGTTGAAATTTTGACCAACCAACTAGTTGGTCAAAATTTTGAGCAAAAAATTCTGACCACTGGGTTGGTTGAATTTGGTCGAAGTTTGGTCGAAAATTGGGTCAAATTTTCAACCAATAATGGTCAAAAAATGGTCTCAGATGTACTAGTGTCAATGCCATATTTAACAAATATACATTTCATAGATTTCACTCCCAACTTGATTCTATTTTCAGAATCTATATGTACAAATACTTCACAATTGAAGGTTTTGAGAAAAGAATAATTCACCTTCTTAAAAGTCCATGCTTCCTCAACAATAACACAACTCAAAGGAGTAGAAGGACCTCTATTAATAAAATATACAATAATATTGATAACCTCTATGCACATGCTTAAGGGTAGCCCATCATGCAACCTTGTAGGCTCCATGATTGCTATGTTCATGTGTTCAACAACTCTATTTTCTTGCAGAGTATTTAGAACAATTTTTTGCCTATGAATACCATTAGTGGAACAATAATATTCAAATTCATTTCTACAATACTCACCACCATTATCATATCAAAGATATTTTATCCTTTTACTAGTGTCATTTTCGTCAAGAAATTTTCATTTCTTAAAAGTTTTAAATACATAAAATTTCTTTTAAAGGAAATAGACACATACTTTTCTAGTTACATCATAATAAATATAACATATTAATGAGAGTCACCAATTGAAGATACTTGAGCTGGTCCCCATTTCTCAATTTTCTTTTTCTTTACAGTCTTCACAAAAACTAACTCTCTTTTATTTTCTATACGCACAACTTTCACAAAAAATTATATTGACACATATTAGACTTGGTAAAACTTTCTTTGAATGATTTATTTTCATAACTTTCTCACTGATGTGCCTAAGTCTATTATGGCATAGTGTTGTATCATAATCTATAACATTTGTTTGTTCTCCATACTCAACTAAAACAACTATTTTTGAACATTCATTTTTTTGTGAAACAATTAAAGTAGAAGAAACAATGTGAACTATACAAAGATATAAGATGCCTACTTTCACACAATTTTCTACTACAAGGGAACCTTTTGAAAGCTTCCAATTTTTATCATTAGAATTAACTGTGCAACCTCCATCACCTAGCTTCCTTGTTAAAATTAAATTTCTACTCAACCTTACAACATGTCTTACCTCTTTTAGTACCCAATGATTCCCATTTTGGAACTTAATCTAATTTTTTTTCCTTTCCAACAATTTGATAGGGTTCATTATCCTCAAAATAAACAAGCCCAAAATCCCCTTGAATATAATCAAGAAAATAATCTCTATGGGGAGTAACATGAAATGAATCCCATAAGTCTAAAACCCATGAATCATCATCACTTTCTAAAGAAATAAGAAAAATATCCTCTTCAGATTTATTACTTACCATATTTGATTCCTTGTTCCCCTTTCTTTGTCTTCTTCATTGTTCTTTCAAGTCCAACAATCTTTCCTCTTATACCTTGGTTTCTGATGTAGAGATAAACTCAATGGAAGCAAAAACAAAAGGAACCAACACCAAAAAGAGATAGACAATAATATTCTTCTAATTAATTCATCAACTAAACAATGTATACACTTTCTCTCCTACAGAGTTCTTCTCCTCATAATTTTACATCCAAAAACATAACCTAAAACTAAACCTAAAAACTCTATTTATACTTGTTATGACGATCTACAAAATATTCTAGATTATCACAAAATAGGAAGAATGACTTACAAAATACTCTAGATCAATATAAAATAGGGAGAATAATGACCCCACAATGGTCTAAATGAATCCCAAGAAAAGATCTTACCCTAATGACGAATTAGGACAAATTCCTCAAGTTGGCTTATGCAAAAATCATGTCCAAAATATTTTATGTGGGTGCTTCTACACCATACTCCCTAGGGAATTTTAACTCAAGCCCACTTGAGATGAGCTCTTGTAGAGTGGTATTTTTCTTTGTGATATCTTGTCCAGTCATTTTCAAAACAACTACATCTGAATAACCTTTGAGTTTTACCAAATACTGCTTGGACTCCCTTCCTCTTGTCTACTTTATGACTTTGGTGTCAAATATCTTTTCTAGCTATGGTGTCTTCTTAAATGGTAGGCGTTGAATGTCTTCTGTATCAGCAATTTGTCTTGTATCAATTTCTTCATTGGGTGCTTTGAATGGTGTGAGGTTTGCTATTTTGAAGATGGGAGAGATGCCAATCTCAAGTGGCAATTGAATATCATAAGCATTAGTTCCAAACTTCTTCAATATTTGAAAAGGACCTAGTTTTCTCATCATAAACTTGGTAGATTTACCTTTTGGTAGCCTCTCTTTCTTAAGATTTTCCCATACTAAATTTCCCACTTCAAATTCTAGGTGTCTCCATTTCTAATCTACATGCTTCTTATGCTTGTCAAAGGTTTGTTGGAGTTGTGCTTTGACTTCATCATGGATTTCTTTTATGGCTATAGAGAATTGTTCTCCTTGGGCACTAACTTGTTGCTGTGAACTCATATCTCTTAACTCAAAGATCCCTCTAGGATGAATTCCATACACCACTTGAAATGATGACTTTTCTATACTTCTATTGAAGGAGTCATTATATGCAAATTCAGCTTGGGGTGGGATTACATCCTATTTTGTTGCATGTTGTCTTGTGAGTGTTCTTTAAAAATTGCCCAATGTTCTATTAACTACCTCTATTTGGCCATCAATTTGAGGGTGGTAGGCTGATGAGAATGATAAATTGGTTCCAAGTTTCCTCCATAAAGTTCTCCAAAAGTATCCTACAAACTTAACATCCCTGTCTGAGACTATGTTGAGAGGTAGCCCATGAATCCTTATGACTTCCTTGAAAAAGAGATATGTTGTATGAGAAGCATCATTGGTCAACTTACATGGTAAGAAGTGAGCCATTTTACCAAACCTATCTACTAAAATAAATACACTATCATGCCCCTTTTGTGTCTATGGTAGCCCCATTACAAAATCCATCATTATGCTTTCCTAGGGTCTAGATGGTATTGGCAAGGGTTGATAAAGCCCTACATTTGTAGTCCTTCCTTTGGCCCTTTGAAAAATCATACATGTTTCCACAAATTTTCTAACATCAGTCTAAATTTTAGGCCAATAGTAGTACCTTCTAACCAATTCTAAGGTTTTATCCAAACCAAAATGTCCACCCATCATTCCACTATGCTTCTCTTTGATAACATTTATCCTCATAGAGCACCTAAGTACACATAGTTTTCCTCCTTTGAAAATAAGTCTATCTCATATCAAAAAAATAGGAAAATCAGCATGGTATCTTTCACCAAACTCCATACATATTTTTTAGATGTTGCCAAAATCTAGGTCTGCTACATACATGTCCTTGAATGCTTCAATTCCCACACTTTCTAGCTATATCTAGGAGATAATCAGATTCCTTCTACTAAGAGAATCAACAACCTTGTTTGATATGCCCTTCTAATGCTTGATGGTGAAGGTATAGGCCTATAAATACTCCACCCATTTCATGTTCTTATGACTTGATTTGTCTTGGCTATTCAGAAAACTAAGTGCTTGGTTATTAGTATACACAACAAACTCCTTTGGAAACAAGTAATGTCTCCACCTTTTGAGAGCTTGAACCAATGCATACATTTCTAGGTCATATGAAGAGTATTTCTACTTGGCTTCATTAAGATTTTCATTTGAGAAAGCCACTAGTTTTCCTTCTTGACTAAGAAATGCCCCTATAGCAACCTTGTTACACTAATAGATTTGGCATCGATTTGCGATGGCTATGTGTCGCAATTATGACAACAATGTGTCGCCACTGCGATAGACATAGACGTCGTAGTTATTTAGTCGCAATTTATGATGTCTACCCCTGCCGTCGCAATTGTGATGCCTATCCATTGCTATGCAGCCACCTTGTTGTCCCATCATCCTCGTCGCAATTCTTGTGTTTTTCGTCGCACCTACAGCAACCCCGTCACAATTGGAGGGTAGGTGTGATGGCAACTGCGTCACAATTCTCGTGTTTTTCATCGCAATTGCGATGCCAACCCATCCAATTACGTCGGGGTTACTGTAGGTGCGATGAAAATGCTGTGGAAGGAGTAAAAAAAAAAAAAAAAAAATCATGCTTTAAGCTGGTCTGATGATTCATAGATTTAACTAAAGTTGACACCTAGACGGTGCTCTTCTGACATAGAAGTTACTTCCAGCATCCACATAGCTAGATTATAACCTTCCTTGATCTGTGGAACCCCCTCAATAGCCTACATGAATCATTTTCAATTAGCTGAAACATATATGATGATTGCAGCTAGTGCTTGACTCTTAAGCTCAACGTATTGAGAATGTTTGCTAAAAGCTTAGTGGTCAACACTATCCGACATGACCAATTCCTTGTATATAAAATCAACTTCCTATTGGTTCTAGTACAATAAACTATGACTACTTACAACTCCAAAATTCAAACTGCTCATCAAAAGGTATAGAATTTAGATCTAAATCTCTCAATAGAATAAAATCATAGTGGATGGCATCTTACCGAAAAATATTCTATAAGTTTGTTAGAATTGTGACGAAGTGGACCTGGATAGATAAGCTGACCTCCTCGCTTCATTAAGAATAGCTGTAGCATATTTCATTTAGCTTTAAGAAGATACCAATTTCAAATGCTTCACAAAGCTATTTTAAGAAAACCAAATCTTTACCTCGTCAAATACCTTGAAGATATCAATACTAGGCTGATGGATTGTGCAAACAATAGTTCTCCCCGTGTCAACTATATTTCTTACTGTTCTCATAATTATAGTTGCTGCTCGAGCATCCAAGCCTGAAGTTGGCTCATCCATGAATATAATTGAAGGATTAGCCACAAGCTCTACTGCTATTGTTAACTGCTTATGCTATTCAGTAGATAGGCCATTCAGTCCAGGAAGCCCAACCAAGGCACCTCTCAAAGAAGTGAGCTCCACAAGTTCCATTACTTCATCCACAAACATCTAAACATTGAATTTCACATTGTAATATTACATATATAATTAAATAGAATAAAAACAAAAATAGAGCAATGAGGCTAGAGTAGGAATTTAGAATATTAAAATAAAAATAAAAAAGATGGTGCCAAAAGAATTCCAGATTAATATTCATCGAGAGTTCAATTTAGAAGGAGATTGTTACAGTGAATATTTTCGTAACACTTATCAAATCTTTGGTAGCCAGCAACCTCTTTGCACTGGACTTCAACTAGGTTTTTTATCCAGCAGTAGTGAGTCAAGGCATTAATAACGAGAAGTCAAATGGAGATCTTGATATTCAATGCTCACAAGATCAAAACAGCTTTCGTGTATACACCAAATTTATGGTTGGCAATGAAACTAGGGCTAGGTTTGAGGCACCTACCAAGATTCTGCATGCTCAATCTGTCAAGTACATGAGGACACTACCAATAATATATTTCTCAATTGTAAGTGGACTGTTCAAATTTGGTGTCTACACAGCTACGATTCTCTACAACCATGCTTGGATTGATGATCTAGATATCAAAATATTTAAATTTAATTGTGTTATATCCATAGTAACAATACGGTTAATAAATCAGAGGTAAGCATTAATTAGAGAGAGATGCCTATGTTCCAATTATGACAATACAAGGAAGCAAGTGGGGAAATGATTATGAACCATCTTCCCCAATGAGTGATTTGAACTGCTCTCACAACTCCTAAGTTGCTAAATTGGAATCATAACTGGGAATGGGTAGTTACATACAACATACCAATACAACAATGTTTTTTGGGGCTGGGTAACTCCATACAAAAAAAGACAAAACAAAAAAGTTACATTAATTTATTTCATTAAGTATCCTATACAACTAAATAGTAAATATATGTAGTTAACAATACTTAATCATACTATAAAATAATCTGTACATAAATTGTAAGACTAAAATATCCAAGGTAACATATTTACGCAATTTGGTTACTTCAGGAAAAGATGGTGACTTATTTCAATTTGGAATATGTATCAAGTCTCAAGTCTATCTGTGATATTTTATTGAGAACAAAAATATATATCATGTGCAGCTTTATGCCATATCCTATTAACACATGAGGTTGTTGCCAATGTTCTTGCATCCATTTATTGGTGTAATTGGGAGCCTCTGAGATGACTTCAGGGAGATCAAAATTAAAGCATTTGATATTGGGGAAGGAGCGAGAAATAACGGATCTTGCACTTTGAGTGCATTTTACATCATTTAGGGGCTTTAATAGCCTATTACATCATGTAAACACTACCATCCACCCATAACTCTTCCTAGGACACACTAGGACTTCAAATGACCCCTTACATCATATAGACTCCCTATTTGTGCCAATTTGAGCTTCACTTACATCTTATTGAGCTTCACTTTGTTTCGAGAATAGTTTAATATTCTCTACTAAACAGGGCCAACCACGTGAAGGTGGAAGCTCATTTGGCCCCACCCCCCTCCCCCTAACATCACTTTACATTCCCCGTTAACATCTAACATTCATTCATTCTTTCAACCATTAATAAAATGTAACATTCAATCAATATCACATGATAACATTCAATCAATATCACATGATAACATTCATTAACACATTAGATTCGTTAACATGCAACATTCATCAATATTTTGCATTAACACATAATTCATGAACATTCATTAGCACATAATTAAATTCATTGAGACATAAAATACAGTCATTATCAATTAAGGTATGTAGTGACAATCATTTCTTTTTTTTCTTTCTATTTCTTTTTTCTATGTAAGCTCTAAGAGGAGCATCAGTGTCATCATCAATTCCCCCCTCATTAGTTGTTCTGTTCTCTGTTCTTGATGATCTCAAATTCCTATGCTATTGCAAAGGGGGGTCCTCTGCAATAACAAATAAAAGAGTTAAATTAAAAATAATTTATTATAATTGTTACAAGTATTTAATTATTTTAAATAACATAACTATGTCTCTTTACCTGATCTGACCACATGATTTTGTCTGGACTCAACGTCAACACGGTCATGAACATCGACCCTTTGATCCTCTACAACTGCTATACAAAATGTTACGTTAATCCAAACACCAATTGCAATTACATATAAAAAATTTAATAGCAAATGTATACCTCCACCACTGGGATGCACATCATGCGAACCTTCGACATCCACAGATTGTGTAGAAGGATTGTCAGGCTACATTCCAACATCTTATGCATTGTTATCATTGCTTGCTTAAAATAGATATATTCACTTTATATTGGAACTTAACATCAAATAGACTAATTGGTAAAGTATTCAATTTGAAATAAATTTCATTTAGCTTATTTACCTGTGGCTGAGATGCATCAGTATTAGAACCTTCCACACTAATTTCAGCTCATAGCCATTCAGCCACGGCTCTATAGCCTTGTTGGAAGCCAATTCTCTTATCGTCTTCTGTGAGGCATCTCTTGAACTTTGAGCCCTACATTTTTGCGTGGTATGGTGAATTTTACTTGCATTGTTTCATCAACCAATGGAGGGTATTTAAAATATCAATAGCAAATCATCTATATCCATCAAAATATAATAGGACAAAAATCGAGCAGTTTTGATGGAGCAATCTACTATATAAATGTTGCGTGTTTGTATGCTTTGCTTGTACCAACATATTTTCTCCAAATTATTAAGTTGGGTAAGAGTTAGTTCAGCTCTTTGGAAATAAAAATGGCTGCAAGTGCTGCTGCATTCCCTCATTCTTTCAATCACTTCCTTTATTCTTAACTATTGGAGGAAAATTCAGTCAAGGGTGAGATTTTAAATAATGTCATATTAGTGAATCACAAGTTTTCTTCACTAATCTAGAATGCAGAGTCTTGACTTCAATTGTTGAATTGTTTATATTGAATATGAAAATCCACTACTGTTATTATATTTTATTGACCTGTTTATAATTGATGAGCTAAATAAGGGAGTCCTAGCATTTCCCTTCACATTATATAAAAAATTTGATACAATTTTTCATTTACTAATACTTACAACTCTTGCTTGAAGTTTCGAAAAACCACCAGAGCCGAGCTTGTGTGTCCCATGCTTTTCTAGTCTTGCCTTTGTTGCCTTTGATGTGTCAGACAATCTATGAAAAGTTTGAAATATGTTAGATAGTATGTATATGGAGGTTAATTAGTACATAATTAGATTCTCAATAGTATCACATACCTTGCTGTACTCTCCACTAGTGTAATATTATTTTACTTGTCAGCTTTATACTTTCCATCCAAAATCAGAGCCTGCCACTCAGCCTTAGGAACATAGGGCGGAGGCTCGTACCTGGGGTTATCCCTTAAATTTTTTCTGTACTAGTCCCTAATATACTTCAAAAATAAACCAACTTTTTCAAGGAGCTTTTTTCTCTCGAATGCACGAGATCCAAAGAGTTGGGTCATGCTCTTTATAAGATCATCCTTCAACGGTTTGCGTTGCTGATTCCACCTTTTAAGTAAAAAAAAACATGTTAGACTCATAAATGAAGTGAAGCTATCTTTAATATAGTTCAAGAAATGGATGAAAAGGAAAACTATTATAGAAATTATATGAAATCAAAATAGTGGTTTGGGGTTTTAGTTAGGATATGATGTTCCACCAGGTATGCATGGTGGGCCCAAATATTCGCAAACACTCATCACCAAGTTTTCTCCAAAAAAGATCATTCCCTACAAAACAATCATGGGATCATTAGTCGATGAAGAGTGATAAAAAAATAAATTACTATTATATCACTATAGAATAATAATAACTTTAAAGTACCTGGAACTTTGGCTACTTTTAATGGAATTCCTTCATTGTCGCTGATGATCAATGTGACATCCTTCACCGTTCCCATACTAGGAACATAGGAACATCTAGGAAATGATGTTGCAGGTCCTATTGCAAAAAGTTTCATAAGTTTCATAAGTCCTTGTCATGATCAAAGTATAAAAGAACAAATGATAATTGATGTTATAAAGTTGTAAAAAAGAAACTGTTTGTTGCTATCATAAGAGAGAAAAAGAGGGATTTGTGTACCAGCAGATGGTGCAACAGTCGATGCATGTAAGTTGCGTGTTGCTGACTCAGCAGTCGGAAAGAGATTTGTGGTTGTCCTTGATGGAGGCGGCGTTAGTGTAGGATTCAATTGATGTGAAGCTGAAGAATAAAATTGTTAGAGCATGCATAAATATAGAACGCGTGGACTAGCATGGACAAGATTGTTAGAGCATTAAAAAAAATGATTGTTCGAGCATGTATTGTCAATGATTATGATCATTCCTATATATATTCAATGGAAAACAGAAGTGGCGAATGGAACATGCGATCTACCTGAACCACCTGCAGCACCCTCATCATGGGAACAGGGCTCGAAATCAAGCAAAAAACTCTGTAAAGACAACGCATCCATATTTTAATTAATGCCATAAAAGAGCATAACATAAAAACCATTATTGAACTCTTGTTATAATTAGAAATTTCATTAATACTTACTTTTAAGGACTCAGAGGTGTGCAACAATTCAGATGCCCTATCTTTTATTTGTTGAGGCATAGGCTTTATGGTTGCCAAACGTAGAATTTCTTTGCTAATTTTCTTTAAATTAATTTTAATCGAACCGATCGGGTCATTGATCTCTGCTAAATCGATATAGAAAGGGTCCTCCTCAAGGGGGGCCTACTGAGGGACTGTAGGTTCCTTTCCCTCCCTCCGACCACTAGCCCTCTGTGACAACAATAGTATTAGTATTATCAAAATTACTCCAAAACAATAAAGAAAACAACATTAAAAAAATAACATTTTTCTTCTATCTAGTTTGCACAATTACAAATGAGTTTTACTTGCTCATGTGTACATGAGTCGGGAGCATCGTCAGCATCCCCTCTAGGCGGTTGCTCCATATTGTGCCCCTATGTCAAAGATGAAGTATAAAAATGTTAGCCAAAAATTTATTGACTAAATGGTATGTTGGAGTCATTGATTAGAAGTTGGTTTAATAGTATGTACCACCCCCATGATAGTAGCCTCATTTGTATCTATGAGGTTCAAATTGTAATCAATAAGAAGCTCTTCCCCTGCACGTATTGATTTTATCACATAGATGAATACACAATTTCCCTCGCGTGCCTCAAATATGCAATTGGGTTGCTTTATAGTTGACCCAGGTCATGTACTATTTATAAAACCCGCAATATTCCCTGTTGCTTTTGGCCTTCCATCAATGTATAAAGCCATACTTTTACTTTGATTATTGTCTTTCTATTGTATATAATTTGCTGAGAGGGCATACCTACGCATACTTTTTTTATATTTAACAATATGCATCCAACTTTTGTAATCGTAACATGGTCCAACATACTCCATCAATTCAGAAACTTTGTTGTAAGACACTTTTATGCTATCCATAGAAAATAGGCCCAAATCATGTAGTGATGATGGTGCTATGCGATATATCCTCTCGGTAACACAAAAATCAGTGTTTATTGGAGGAAGTTCCTTGGGTACCCAATGTTTTTGTAGATGTTGGTACCTCAAGGGCACCTTGATGTCGCCTTCCATCTCATCATCATAAGAACATGACCCCCCTTGAGAAAGGAAAAATTTCATGCGTTTATTGAATTTCCTTCTAGTCCTTTGACCTCTAGTTAATCTCCCTATTCTAGATAAACTGCATGTCTCACTTTCCTCTTCTATTCCTATATTTCCCTCACTCGAGGAAGACACTTCTGACAAATACCTATTCGCTGGTACCTGAAAATGGAAGAGATTTTAGAAGACATCAATCTTACTATTGATAAGTGTATTAAATAGACTATCTATAAGGAGTATTGACTTATACCTGTCGATCCATGAGACTGTGCGGGATGCTCCCGAAAGGGGTTCAATTTCCTGCAAATGTAATTCAATTATCGTGAGCATAATCACATCATAATCATAATCACATCCATCATTAGCATCACATAAAAATTAAAAACATTAAAAGGTACACAATAAAACACTTAAATTAGGCTCACATTATAAGCCTACTAGGGAAGTAGGCCTAGTGAAGGGCTAAAACTAGTTTTTTGTATCAGATGATGAGTTGAGGGCTTAGTCACCTTGGGGACATGCTATTTGAAGTTTTTTGATATGTGTGGAGGTGGAGGAAACACCTAGACTAAAGCCACTTGCATAACATTTTGAAATTCAGTTAGATATTTTATATTAATTAAGATAACTGTAATTTCTTCCAAAACCCATTATAATAATTTTAAAATGGATTAGCAGTATTCTATTTGTAGTTGAAACTTGTAGCTTTTAAATAGATAATGAATAAACTATGTAACCATATATATAAGACAAATATATTTCTAGCAAGAAATGAATATTAAATAGATTAAGGAATTATGGCATACCTCTAAATTCCATCATCATCATCCTCGTCGTCATCATCATCATCATCATCATCATCATCCTCCTCCTCATCATCATCATCGTCATCATCGTCCTCCTCACCATCATCGTCGTCGTCATTGTGGTCGTCGTCGTCATCATCAACATCATCATCAACATCAACATCATCTTCATCATCATCATCAGTAGCAGCATCATTGTCATCATCTTCTTCTTCTTCTTCATGAAAATTTGTGTCAGGAACATCATCCAATAACTGTTGATTGTGATCACCATCTACATCATCTTCTACTTCTTCGATATCTTCTTCTTCCATCGCATTATACTTTATTGGCCTTCCTCTCAGTTCATGTCTAACAAAAAATGACCAACCTGGTTTATGTGGAACCTCTGAGTAAAATACTTTCTCACATTGGCTTGGAAGAACATAAGGCTCATCCCCAACTGGCTCAAACGACCTTGTATTAACCATTGTAAATCCATTATCATGTTCAATAACAGTTCTATCAGGATCATTTGGATTAAGTCGTAGCCTGTACCATTTGACAATGAAGAGTACTAATTTGAAGGAACTAAAGTCACACTCAATTATCTCATCCAAAATGCCATAGTATCAATTTTCAGACTCTTGAGGATGTAAGTCATTTCTAGATGAAATATTAGTCACTTGAAAGACTGCAGTTATTCCTGAATCACAAGTTTTCTTTGTGTCATCCAACACTTTGACGCGAAATTTTTGACCATTATAGAACATAGCCTTGTGGTGTTTAACCTGCAATAATATGTGAAACATATCAAAATTATTGTATTGTGAGTTGATAAACATATGGGTGATTAATAAATTTGTACGTACTTGGAAATCTCTTGAACCACGTGCTAAATCTATTTCCCTTTGTGTAACATTGGAATCTCCATTATGATGAGCTTCTTTAACCAATGAAGATACACCTTCGCATGTTAATGTGCGACCAGAATGTTGACATTGTTCAATCCATACCATCATCCAATCAAGATTGTTTGCAATATACAAATGTAGTGCATCCCACTCTCGAGCACCTGTACAAAAAAAAAATAGACAACTTACAACCAATTTATTCTGAAGATTAAGAAATAATTTATTACAATAACATCTTATAATTTATTACCTCTCACTTTCCTCAATGTACCTTTCCCCATCAAGTACTCCCCTTCTAATTTTTTAAAAGGCTCGAGATCCCAAATGCGATCTACATGGATATTTGATGCAAACTTAGAAAGATATTCAGTAATATACACCATAGTCTGGTATACCATATATCCCTCTACCATAGAACCCTCAGGATGTGCTCTTTGTTGAACCAAAGCCTTCAAAGATTTCGAATGCCTCTCAACCATCTACATTAAGAGATTCAAGTCACAAAAAATATATAGATATGAGACTTTACAAAATAATATACAATAGATTACATAGCAAGAAAAACAAATCACGAATATAATAAATATATACAACAAATTATAAACCAATCATTTCATTGTTTTCTAACATAACATAATGAATAATTCACGTAGTTTATGAATATATTGTAAATACAGAAGAACATAACTTACCTTGACGAAAGTATGCCAATCATGCGTTTTGAGCCCTGGCCCGAATTCACTATTTTTTGATATGAGATTGTTTATGTTTGCAACAAATCCTATGGGAAATCGAATTTTTTGTATGACTTCTTTTATGGCATCACTTTGCTGCTCCGTTAATAACCATGGAAGGGCACTTATGTTAATCTGATCTCTGTTGCTATTTGAGTGAATGAAATTTTTCAATGCAATATGATTGGATTCATGTATGTCATTACAAATTTTGACAATTTTTTCTTTGTCACGCCTTCCATCCAATATTTTTCACAATGTCTCTGTTATATTCTTTCCAATATGCATAGTATCAAACAAATGCACAATTTGTAAGTGCTCGTAGTAGGGCAGCCTACTAAATTGTCTGGGATAGCTTTTTAGTCCCTTTGGAAGGTTGTCAGTATTTCCTTGACGACCTTCACGATCATCAATTACACAATTATTCAACAAAAATAACAATAGAAATATATAAATTACAAACATAAACCATTAGGTGGAACATCATTACCTCGACGATTAATTCTATTATATTCCAACTTTCATAGGTGAGGTGTCATTCTTCGTGGCTTTGATGTAGTCTCTTCTTTCCCATTGAAAAGATGTTTTTCTATACTTCGATACTTATGATTCTTGTGGAGAAAGTGTCTACACTCATCAAACACCTACTTTCCTAAACTTTTTGAATGACGAGATTTCATCTTTGGACCACAAACTGGACATGCAAATTTTCCCTTTGTTTGAAGACCTACAAGATAATGATGTAATTGGATTATTAAATATGTTGATTTTTATAATTAGAATTATTGTGCGCAACTTGAATTCACTATAACATACCACAAAAATGTGTTAGCCCTGGGGCATCATGTATTGTCCATGCAAGTATTGCATGGAATTGAAATTTTCTTTGTCGTATTGGTCTAGACACATCATACATAGTGACACCATTCCATAACTCCACCAACTTGTCGATAAGAGGCTCAATATATACTTTCATATCTTTTACTTGATATTTACCTACTTGAATGAACAGTAACATTACATAGTTATTGTGACTGTTTTACTGCAAGATTTGTAAGTAAGTGTAAATTAATAACTATCAAATGATAAAATACCTAGAACAATCATTGCCAACATAATGTGCTCCCTCTTTATTGACATCCATAGAGGAATGTTATTGTTGATAACAAAAACAGGCCACACCGAGTAAACAGATCTCATCTCTCCAAATGGATTGACACCATCCGCTGCCAATGAAAGCCTGAGATTACGAGGTTCTTCTTTGAAGTGTTGCCACTTTTCCTCTATGTGCATAAATGCCAAACCATCCACAGGGATTCGAATAATTTTATCTCGACTTCTATTGCATGCATGATAATCCATAAATTGAGCCAAGCTACTACACCTGAATAATTGTCGCATTCGTGGAATAATGGGGATGTAATGAAGAACCTTTTGAGGCACCTTTTTTTTTAGTTGATCTATTCGATATCTACTCGTATGACATAAAGGGCATTGTGCTGCAAATTCATGTTCTTTATAATATATAATATGATCATTGGGACAAGCGTGTATTGTTTCATACTCCATTCCAATATCTTTCATAACAACAGTTAATTCTCGATATGAGTGAGGTAGAATATTTGATGATGGTAATAGAAACTTGCCTATCAATCTACAACAAAAAATATAAGTTGTTAATATAAACAATATTAGTGGTACATTATTCATCCTTTGTTAACTATAAAGACATATATGACATACCTTAACATACATGACATTGTTATGTTGGATAAACCATTCATAACCTTCAAGTTCAACAACAACAATATAGCAGAGAGAAGAGTTGTTTGGGAGTCTCTGTATAGGGGCTCGTATGCCTTCTGAAGTAGAGGTACATCGAGGCTATCATCATCATCATGATCAGATACGCTTGGACTAGATGTGTCATGGATCAATGTATTTATACCATCCTCTTCAATTGTGTTTTCTGGCACATGATCGTCATCTTCCATGGGATCATTATCTTCACCTTGGATATTTGCACCTCCATGTTCCTCCACTTCGAAAGCCATATTCTTTGGATTTTTGTGGTTCATATCATGTACTTCCCTAGGAAGATCAACCTATATAAAATTGATTAACATAAATAAACCATGATCATCAACTCATCATCAAGTGATTTCATATGTATATAAATTGTTAAAATGATATAATGAACGACTTACCAGTGGATGATAGTCATGCCCCCCTTCAATGTGGCCATTCTCCCTACAATGTCTCTTAACTATTTTGATTAGCAGTCTTCTACGGTTTAAGCCCTTACAAATATTGCAAGGACAATAACATTTTCCATCACCTTTTCTTTTCAAGTTAGACCACAATCTAGCGATTGTCTCCCTGTTTTGTTCTTCACTTATATTATCTGACATGATCGTTCTTTGCAGGAAGCAAAAATCAGGCTATGAAAACTTCGGTCTACTGCAACTTTCAAAAACTAAGAAAAACTGTCGAAAGTACACAAATCTTCTTAGACCTAGCTAAATACTTTAATATTTTAAAAATACTTTCTTTGAATTTATTCCTAAGATTATTTGTAAAACTTTGACCAACCGCCTGAAGGTCTTATTTCAAGAGACCTTACAACATTAAGCCACTAAAAGAAATTTCAAAATATATAAGCTAAAAGTCTAGTTAAAATATACATTAGAATAAAAAAAAAACAATTTTCATACCCAAGTGCGTGGCTATAACTCATACAATAGCCTTCTTGCTTAGCTATAGAAGCTCTCCAACAATCAAATTATACAAGCTACAAGGCCTAACAACAATTTAAAAACATATAAGCTATAAGTCTAGTTAAAATATACATTAGATTAAAAAATATACAATTTTCATACCCGAACGCGCGGCTATAACTCATGCAACGACCTTCTTGCTTAGTTGTAGAAGCTCTCCAGCAATCAAATCATACAAGCTACAAGGCCTAACAAAAATTTCAAAACATATAAGCTACAAGGCAAGACATATTACATGACATGGAAAAAGGAACAAAATTTACAAGCTTTAGCAAGAAATATTAAATGACAACATAGTGCTAGAGAGATCACAATTATATGAGTCAAACATAGTCATGAAAAAGCACATAAATTAGTTATTATATGCAATTAAAAGATATAAAGTTAGATAGGGACATCCATAGGGCATATTGAAGAAATGATATGGTCATATAGATTTCATATGGGATTTTGAAGATGATAGTGTTCTGAGGCAAAGAATCCATTCATATAACCATAATGACATTAAATGTTTAAGCATGGACAATCATCAAATACCAAAATAGAGCAGCAATAAATCATTAGCAATAGTATTTACTTGAAAGTTTCTAAAGCCTTTTCAAAAAGTCCATTTTGTTCTTTTAACTCTTAAATCATTTGCTTTCATTTCTGTCATGATACAATAGCAAGCAATGTTATTCAGAATTAGATTCAACAAACCTTAGCAGTGTAAATAGCCATCTCCTCTAAACTGGACTCCAGACATGAGGGGGCATTCACATACTCTTCCCCTAAAGGTATCCTGAAGAACAAAAGCCACTATTCTTGAGTTTGTGAATTGCACCTTGAGTTGAATGAAGCTTAAAAGGAATGAAAATTGTTTTCATACATTTAAATCAGGATGTGATATTTATTCATAAGTATATACCTTGCAAGCACTTATAATTGCTGTTATATGTGTTGCAGGAAAAGAAGAAGTTTCAAGATAAGTTTACATTGTTGTTATATGTGTTGCAGGAAAAGAAGAACTTTACATTGCTTTAAATTTCCATTGATGAGTATCATCTAACACTTTTAGCATAATTTTTTGAAAAGGATGGAGACATGGTTCATGTAGCTGAGGAAGGAATTCTACATCGATTTGAGGTGATGGTAGGTTGATAGGAGTCAAGATGCTGAAAAGTTGTAAAGTTGTCATTTTAACTTCAACATTTGGGAAAGATTTTACAAAATCTCCAAAGCTGGTTATGGGTCAGTTCCAATAGTTGGAACATGGCATATGGAGATATATAAGGTCATCCAAGGCCTGGTGTATGTATTGGTTGAGGTTTTTCTCAAACCTTAATAGCAAGCAATAACATTTACACTGCAATTTTGTCACAGTTTGGCTTGCAACTCGAGAAACTACCTTAATATGAATTGAAATTCACAATTTCTTGTTATTCTTAGTTAGTTTTCTTTGATTTCTTGCTCTATATATTTTGGTAGATCTTTGTGAATAGTTTGGCACAATGTAATAAAATTCCAAACCCACTGGCCTGTTCACTGCCAGAACTAGGGTTTCTTGAATAAACATGCCATTTTCTTGAACTCCCACAGTGTTTCACAGCCTTTTGAGGGCATTCAATGTATAGTGTATTATATCTTTTTTGGGTTGAAAAAATGTAGTTTGCTATTTTTCATGTCTTGCCCTAGGCGGGCCATTATACCGTGGAGCATAGGTATATACCTGTATGTTCTATAAGCCTGTATTGTTTGTGGCCAATTGTATTTGAATTCATGAATCTATGATATTGCTGTCAGTTTTATAGTTTCAATCAGACCAGTAATGGATTAATATAGAATTAATCTTGAATTCTATATGAACTATATTGGTTATTATTTGGAATGGATATGAGTTTGAATATATATTTGTATATTTAATATATATGTGGAAATAATAAATATACTGGTGCAAGAGCACCTCAAACACTCAAGTCAGGCTTAAGGATCATGAAGACCTTCAAAACTCTCCAAGCAAATCAGAGGTGTGGAATGTATAAGCAGAGTCCAAGGATCAGTTCGAAGAACCTAGCATTGATCATGACCTTCAAGTAGTACACTACATTGGCATATTTACAAGGTCCTTAAAGGTCTACTCTTCATTGTGTAATGTTGGTCATGTCCACAAAGGACTAAGTATTGGGATGTAATGTTTAATAATGCTTTTAATAATGTTTGATAAATCTAGGTTGGGTAGGAGGTAATCCCAAGACATTAAAATTAAGGGTGAATATTCAAATAAAACCTTTTGTTAGTTAAATATTCAAATATTTAAACATAAACGACTAGTTTGGGATTGGAGTGAAGTTAGAGTTTAGTTGTGCTTTGTTTAATGAATTATTCTCAATTCAATGACAAGTTGGTTGAGATAGTTTCTTAACTTATTTAATCTTGTGGAGTCTCTGTTATGTGACAGTGAATGAGACTGGTGTGCGGGTTTGTAACATTGGTGAATAAAAAAACTCTGAGATTTCTACTATTCTTTGGTTTTTGGAATTCTTTATTGATTCATTGGAGTTCATAGGATTTGACAAGAGTTTCTTTAACTATTGCAGTTACTAGTTGATTAATTCCATATTGTTTTGAATTCACTGCTGCGGTGCCTGTTGAAGTAACAGTAATTTTCCTTAACCATTTTTTTACCACAGTCAGGTTTTAAGAGAAATGGTGATCATTCCATGAATATGTAGGCCTGATATTCATGGAATGAATAAATTTAACATGTATTATATAATATTGACCATGCATATGCAGAATTCATTGGGACAGAGGTGATCATTGTTGAGAACAGTCCGACCATGTGTTGTGAAGGTGTGACAAAGTGTAGCAGAGACTAATCTGCCAAGCAAAGGAGATAGGTGGTGATTGGGAATATTATGTGATGTTCAGTAGATGGTGAACCCATCTTTAATTGGTTAGAAGAGTATGTGTAGACAAGAGATCAAGGAGGCCCTAAAATAGGGGTTTGGAGTCCAAATTTGGGGATTCGGGTGTTGTAGAATTCTTGGGGCTAATTCCTTTTGGAATTGACCAGTTGATAGTATAAGTAGGCATTTTCCAAGAGTTGAAGGTGTTAGGAAGTTTCTTACATATAGTTCCTTTGTTAATCTGGTGAATTTATGCAATTAAAATAGAGCATCTGCCATAGAAAAAATGCAAAAAATAGTAATCCAAATAGAGGTATGTATAATGAGTAATCCAAAAAATACAAAAATAATAAACAAATTTATCACATTTACATGTACATACCAGACATTGGCAGTGAGATCCTTCTTCCTGCTAATCACCCGTCCTTCAACCAGCTGCTCCCATTTGATAAAACATCCACGTATGTTGCAAACGATGCCCTGCCTTGAAAAAATGCAGCCTCAAAGTGCGCAAAATTCCGGTGCCTTAAAATCTTTTTGATTCATTGGGACTCACCTGTGAATGGAGATCTCATGCATTGGAAATATGTAAACAATCTGCTAATTCAATTTGCCACCCAAACATAGAGAATAGAATGGGTCATTGTATTCAAAAAATGAACTCCATGGAACTAGTTTTAAGGATGCCTGATGCAAATGAGTTCTGATATTCTCCCACGTGCGCCTTTCAGAAGAACCCTGTGTCACGCAATTTCATTCAAATGAGGGTTTTTGGCTTTTTTTTTCTCTTATATCTCGCTGGCGTCACAATTGCAATGCCTGCCGTTGTAATTGCGATGCCATCGGGCTAAAATTGAAAAAAAAAAGCCAAAACAACATTATCTTTTCTTGCTGTCGCAAATTGACCCCTAATGTATTAGTGTTAGCATCACATTCTACTCGAAAAACTTTGTTAAAATTAGGTAAAGAAAGAATTGGCTGCTCACTAACCTTTTTCTTAAGCAATTCAAAAGCTTCATTTTCTGATTGACTCCATGCAAGCTTACACTTGCTTCCTCCTTTAATATTTTCTAACATAGAAGCACATATGTGACTTAAATTTATTGAGAATTTCCTATAAAATGTAACAAGACCATGAAATCTTCTAACATTTCCAACTATTTTAGGGGTTTCCCAAGATAGTATAGCACTTACCTTATCTTTATCCATCTCCAAGCTACCTTGGGAGATCACAAAACCAAGATATGTCAGCTCATCCTGCATGAACAAACACTTTTCCAAGTTTATTACCAATTTATCCTCATGAAGTCTTCTCAAAACCATGTCAATGTGCTCTGGGTGTTCTTCCTTTGTCTTGCTGAAAATTAATATGTCATCTAAATATACTATGATGAATTTTCCATTGAAGTCTTTGAGCATTTCATTCATAAGTCTCATGAAGGTACTAGGAGCATTAGAGAGTCCAAATGAAATTACCTTCCATTCATATAATCCATCATTGGTTTTGAATGTTGTCTTTCACTCATCTCCAGCTCTTATTCTTATTTGATGGTACCCACTTTTTAAGTCAATATTGGAGAAAGACTTTGCACCTCCCAAATAGTCAAGCAAATCTTCAATTCTTGGCATTGGAAACTTATATCTGATTGTAATCTTATTAATGTCTCTAGAATCAATGCACAACCTCTAGGGTCCTTCCTTCTTGGGTGCCAAAATAGTAGGTACAACACAAGGACTTAAGCTTTTTGCAATCAAGCCAAAATTGAGTAACTCCTTTACTTGTCTAGAAATCTCTTAATTTGTTGAGATGTCATCTTGTATGCAACCTTGTTGGGTAAAGTAGCTCCAGGAATGAAATCAATACAATGACTAACGTCTCATATAGGTGGTAAAGACTTTGGCATACCTTCTAAAATCAGACCTTCATATTTATAAAAATGTTCTTTCACTTCGTTAGGAATTGTCTTCTTTGTTTCAGCCTCCTTTCTATCATTTCCAATAGGTTCTTATGGTTGTGGGTTAGGCATCAAAAGAAAACAAAGATTAGGTTCATCCTTCATGTCCCGTAAGAATTTCATTTTATCAACCATCATAATTTTGGCTTCCCTCTCTTTATTTTCTTCTACTTCTTCATGATCAGAAAATGGAATCAATCTAATCACTTTCCATCCTTACTAATGGTGTATATATTGAGTTTTCCATCATGTTGTGGCTAAAAATCATACTACCAGGGCCTACCAAATAATAGGTGGCGTGCATCTATGTCAACTATATCACACACAATTCTGTCCTTATACTTTCCAATCTTAAAATCAACCCATGCTTGCTCATTTACAAGAGTTTGTTGACCCTTTGAAACCTTATAAGGAAAAGGATGAGGTATTCTCCTAAGTTTTAACTTCTGAACCATCTCAAGAGAAACTAAATTCTTAGTAGATCCTAAGTCAATAATGACTTTACATACCTTACCTAAGGATTTGCAAGCAGTCCTAAAGATAGTTTTCTTTTGTGGTGGTTCCATGGTAGTAGGTACTTTTAAAAGTGTTCTTTTCATCATTAAACTTTCTCCTCTTTTAGGTACACTATCTGAGTTAGCCATCTCCTCTTGGTATTCATCATCTTGTACCAAATATATTCTTCTTTCACCTTGTGAATTTGAACTAGCTCTATTCGGACACCTAGATGCATAATGTCCCTCCTTATTGCAATTGAAACAAACAATTAGACTTGCCCTTCTACCACCAAATCCACCTCTTGAATTGCCTCTTCTACCTTTGAAATTACCTCTAAAATTTCCTTCACTTTGACTAGTTTCTTGCTTTATCTCCTTATGATCTTCATGGTTTTGTCCTCTTCCTTGGAAATTTCCTCTTCCCCTTTGATTTCTTCCTCTTCCTCTACTATTTTTTTCTTGCCTTCTTTTCAATTTGGCTTCCACCTTCAATGTTAGTTGATAACATTTCTATATTGTATCAGGACACAATAAATTAAGTTCTTCTTGAATGTTCAAATTGAATCCATTGAGATATCTAGCAACTTTTACACTTTCACATTCACTCTACTTTGCCCTTAGGCTTAATTTTTTGAATTCTTCAGTATAGGTTGTGACATCTAGCTCCTTTTGTCTTAAACATTGTCTCCTTTGATGAAGTTGGATTTCATAATCCTCAGGTAAGTATGTTTCTCTCACCTTGGCACACATCCTTTTCCATGAAGTTATCATTTTCTTATCTTCTTTGACCCTTTCTCCTTGAGTGAAATTTTGGAGAGCAAAGGCTAGTCCCTTCAACTTTGACTTGGAAATTTTTACCTTGTCCTTTTTTGCTATTTTTTCATAGTCAAAATAGTTGTTCAAAGCTTCTATCCAATCCACAACAGCATCAACATCCATCTGTACCAAGAAGATGGGTAGATCACCTTTTGCATTGTTCTTGCCGAATCTTTCAAAGGCTTCTATGAAGTATCTTTGGTCTGTAAGTAAGTTGAACACCTCGTGCTCAAGGGTATCTTCTTCTTCCCCTTCTTCCTCTTTCTCTAAGGAAACCTTTTCTCTCTTTTCCATTCAGCCCTTCAACTTCTCAAATTCATCCAATAACCACTTATTGGTTTTCTCATGTTCTTTCATCTTCTTTGATAGTTCAGCATTGGTAACCATTTTTTATGTTTTAGCTTCTAACTTTGATCTAGACATAAAATCCAATTTTCTTAGGAGCTTTCCCCAAGCTTTGATACCAAGAATGATGTATAGATAAACTCAATGGAAGCAAAAACAAAAGGAACCAATACCAGAAAGAGATAGATAATAACATTCTTCTAATTAATTCATCAAATAAATAGTATATACACTTGCTCTCTTACAGATTTCTTCTCTCCATAATTTCGTATCCAAAAACATCACCTAAACCTAAACCTAAAAACTCTATTTATACTCACTAGGACGGTCTACAAAACATTCTAGATTATTACAAAATAGGAAGAATGACTTATAGAATACTCCAATTCAATATAGAATAGGGAGAAGAATGACCCCACAATGATCTGAATGAATCCCAAGAAAATATCATATCCTAATGATGAATTGAGATAAATTATTCAAGTCGGCTCATGTAGAAATCATGTCTAAAATATTTTATGTGGGTTCTCCTGCACTAGTTTCACAAAGTACCATCAATATCTTGGTCCTCTTAATTGAGACCTCTTCCCCTTTTATTTTCCTCTTGATTCTCCATGACTTCTATAATTATTTCCTCTATCATTCTTTCTGCCTCAGCTTTGTGCATTCAAAACACTTCCTAATGTAGATCCTCCTGAGTTTTTCCTACAATTTTTCTCACTTAGATTAACACCAATGATATCATCAAATTTTAGGGTATTAGATTCAGAAATAGAATTACTCACAACTATTACCAAGTTATTCTAGTTTTTAGACAAATAACAAAAACTCAAGAGAGCCCTAATTTCTTCATCAAAATTAACATTTACAAAAGATGATTGATTGGTAACCATATTAAACTCATTTGAATGATATGCAACTAATCTACCTTCTACCATCCTCGTATTAAATAAATTTTTTATGAGATATACCTTGTGTGAAGTAGGGGGATTTTCATGAAACCTTGAACTTTTTAGTTGCCTTTTCTTTAGTAACATTAAATGCCAAAGATTGCATTGAGCACAAAAAAATACTTCCAAGTGCCCTTTGAACCAAAATATCCCAATTATCATTTGTCATATCAATCAACTTCTTGGATTTTCCTTCCAATGGTCATTATAAATCCTTTTGGATAGTTCTCCATTTGCATTTTCTTTAATTGAGAGTTCTGCCCATTAAACTTCTTAGCCTTCAACTTACCCTTGTTTGCTATTGCTCCTACTCAACTATGAGGCTCACACTCAACTATTAGACTTTCCTATAGAGGATAAATAAAATAACTAGGCTCTAATACCACTTGATAGGATTTAAAGAGACATAAAAGAATTACATGCAAATGTATCCAATATCATAAAATAATAAAGCACATAGAAGAGAACATAAGTTACAAATATTAACGTGGTTCACCCAATTTTTGGGCTACGCCCACCAAATATTGAGTTCAATATTTTATTATGCAATGATTACGACTTGATTACAATCTGTTATCCCTTACAACTCAATACTACCACAAGAAGCTTATATTGAATCACACCTCATGAAATCTCTAACCCTACGCCATTTTATACAAAAAATTTCTCTCTTTAAGCTATTGCTAGTTACAACATGTTAGCCCAAAAATTACTGATAAAATAAGGCCAAAAAATTATTTTAGGGGTTGACACCCTCAAACCTCTAGTCAGGCCTTGACCCAACCCCAAATCCTACTGAGGAATTATGTAGAGTGTATAGTACTTCCTTGACCTGTCACCAAAAACTAACATTTTTTAAGGTTGGTTCATTGTTGATTAGTGATTTTTTTGGGAACTTGTGAGGAATAAAGTAGTAGAGAAAAAGTGTGAAGATTGGTGAAGTGTGATTTCTTGAAGTGTTTTCTATAAAATTAGAGATGGGGATCATAATTAATTCCAATTAATGAACCAACCAATGAGATGAATGGTTATTTGAATTTGCAAAGTTAGTTGTATCTTATTAGATCAAACCTACTATTACTTTCTAACCATTGTGGCAGTAAAAACTCTTTAATCAGGGTTGACCTAACAATCATTTTATAAATCCTTTAATCAAGGTGAAATTCTAATGGAATGATCTAAACACCTCTAAGTAGACCACTCCTAATAGGGTGATTAAATCCTTTAATAGGTTCACACCTAACAGTTTTCTTTATAACATTTAACAAGGATGGCTCAACTAAGCTCACTTTATACAAGTGAAAAGTGGTAGCATATTACTTGGTGTTTTTTCCAAATTAGGTTTCCATGTTAAACTTGTTGAGATAATCGGTGTTACACACATTGCATAATATCATTACATTGTATTATTTTATTTTATTATGTAATGTTGCACCTAGATAGACATACAACATGTAAAGATTCTCATGGGATATATTTGATGAGTTGTATAGTAACATTGTGAAAATATTTTCATGTAATTATTTAATATTGGGGAAAATAATTAAATGTCCAATATTAAATGTATGGTCAATGGGTTAGGTAGCACATGGTTTATGTAATGCCACTTAGTGGTTTTGTGGGACTTGCTACTATATAAAAAACCAAATGGGTACTTGTTAGTGTGAGAAGGGAAAAAGGAAAGAGTCAAGTGGGAAAAGGCTTGACAAGTTATCCAAGGGAGCATTTGTGAAGGTTGGAAGCATGGCATGGGATGTATGAATTCATACTTGTTTGCATGGATTACTTGGTAGTAACTATGGATTTGAAGGTATCTATGGTTGTATTGTAATGGTATTTTTTTTGAATAATAATGAAAATGGATACTTTTGGAGGCTAGGCTTTTCCCTAAATGAGGGTTTCCTAGTGTATATCTAGTGTCACAATTTTGTGTGTATGTTGTCTATTCTCTTGCATGTGGATTTTAATTACATATTTATTTAAGATCTATTATGGATTATGTGGAAATAGTTATATTCTTTGTTCGAAGTTTCCTTACAAGTGGTATCAAAGCTATGGTTTTATTATTGTAACCCTAGATTAAATCAATGGGAATGCATGAGAGGATAAAAGAAAGGGAAAGATATATGAGTTTCATAGGTTGTTAATTGTAGATCTGATTATTTTGAGTTTATTGATATAATTAGATATTGGTAGATTTTGGGCATGTGAAATTATTGGACAAAAGGGTTTTTAAGATGTTTTATTTAAATGAGGATTTCGAGGGGAGCTTATAGAAATGACCTCCTAGATAAAAACAAACCTCACCATTATATTTGGGTCGATGTTTCCATAAGTTTTGATATATAATATGTCCTATTTTTAACATGTTTAAAGGAAATGAAAGAGTCTTTTAGTTTCAGCCCATAATGGTTGTCAAATTTAATCGCATCAAAAATTTTGTCACAAAAATTAAATAAATAAAATTGTAGTGAAAATGGTAAAAAGACTGTCTTAGTAAAATGACCATAACGTTCTCTCAGGATATCAAATTTCAAACTTCTTATAGGTGTTGGAAAGATAATTCAGAGAACTACAACTTGATGTAGGTTTGGTTCTATGATTTTGATGTTTTGTTAGGTTTTAGGAGCCCAAAATTTAGATTTTGTTTATTTTGAGCACAAATTAGGGCATAACTTGGGCATACAGAGTCAGATTTTGGACATTGAGTAGTCAATGAAAAGATCTTAGAAATCTCTACACATTGGTTCATATTTGGTGTACGTTTGACATGATTTATTTGGTGATATATTAATCTAAACAATTTATGGAATACATTGACTGTGGTAGCCATGTGAGTTTATAACATTGTATTTTTGGAGGCTTAAGATTTGATGTCATTGTATACTTAGTTTATATTTTAGATTGGTCTCATGATGATATGATTATAACTATTTGGTTTGGATATGTATGATGACTTATTGGGTCTACAAGTTTTGTAGTGTTGTAAGTAGTCTATACTTATAGGTTGCATTTATAGCTTGGTTATGGGTTGTCTTTATCCATTGATCTTTCATTATTGATGTATATTTAGATTGGTAGCTTGTATTTGGGTTGTTTATGCCCTAAATCACATGATTTATTAATTTTTCTTCATGTAGAAGGGATGAGATATTGTCACTAGGTATAGTCATGGTGGACAATTGTGGCTGACTATTTTATGCTAATAGGTTGGACACATTAAGAGTTAGTTTCTCATGAATGTGACATGGTGCCATAGATTTTTTCATGACATGATAGGATATATAGGTACATCCTTGATGTTCATTTGTTTAGATTCCTGATTTGGTTATGGTGGTATATCTTCTTGGTTGAGGATCATGGTTATTTGGTTTCCTTTGAGGAGCTCATGATGTGCACTTTGAGTTATTTGAAGGTTTGATGCCTTGGATGATTCTCATGGTTAGAGGATGGTTTTGCATCATTTTTTCATAGATAGCTTGGATACATAATTTAGTGGGAGCTTGTGACATTGATGAGGTGACAATGCAGGATTAGTTCTTGGTTTGGTTTGTATCTTCTATGCTTGGAGATCTTGGTTTCACTTGGTATTGACACTTTTGTTGTGAATGTAAACTTGGAGGATCTTCATATAGGAGATGGATTTATATGATTTCATGGATGACTTGGTACCATCGTTGAGTGGGAGCTATTGGTGTTGATATAGTTATTGAGTGTTTACAAATGTTGGAGGTTTGTCTTAGATCTTGTTGTTGCAAAAGCATCTTTGACATTTGCGTGGTGCAATTTTTATCTTCATGGTGTGTGAAGATCATTCTTCATGGTATGTGGAGATGGTTTTCTTCATGGTGTGTGGAGATGGTTGCATCCTGAGGACTAATGGGGTTCTTGGTAAAGGTGTGGTTTATGTTTTTATTTGGCTTTTTTTTTAATTAAGGAAAATAGGATTTAATAGGGCCCAAAAACCCATACAATAAAAATAATAGTCATAAAAGATCACTTAAAGTAGCAATAGTACCTAAAAGTGTACCAACAAAACATCTTCCTACAAAAAGATGAGAACCAGTAAAAAACTAGGGAGAATGGATAAGAAGCCAGGCCATCCCAAAAAGAGCTAGGGCACTCAAGAAATCTCTCTTAAAATTTTTGCTACATTAATTTTGAGCTCCAAAAGTTTGTCTCTTCATTTCTGAATGCTCTTTATCAAGATCCAGAGTTTCATTCTTCCTCATGCTAGATCTTGTGTGCTTCCTAGACAAGTCCTTAGGGGTCTTTTCCTTGGTGCTATGTGAGGGCAGATCCTCTTCCTTACTAGTTCTATGATCCTCCATATTATTGTTAAGAATCTTAATGTTTTTATTGGCTTCCTTAAGGATATTGTAGATTTGTTCTACAATGATCCTTATGGAGCTTTCTATAATTTCAACCCTTTTTATGACTTCCTTCACCCTATCATCCTTGTTCTTTTCTTCCTCACCAATTTTTTTCTTTAGGCTATAGTTATACTTGATAATAGCCCTTAAAACAAACCTCCATAGCCACCTTATTGAACTTGGGAGATAATGGGTAGCTCTCTTCACAAGAGCTTTCTTCTCCTCTTGATCCTTAGTAAATTCCACCACCACTTGGCTCGATATTTTTTGGTCTCTATAAAATTTCTTCCCCATGATGGGAATACTAGTGACCACACAAATGACATCCTAAGTCATAGTAAACTTAACTCCATCAATTTTCACATTGCCCTCATTCTAGCTTTTCACCATATCCTTGGTGACCAATGGCTTCCAATCATGGAGCCTTTCTATGAAGGTCATGAGTTCCCCTTTTTTCAAAATTTCCTAGACCTTCAACTTCCTATGCCATTTCTAGGCTTCATCCTCTAGTTCCCTTCTATGCCTTTCCCCAACCATTTTGCCCTTGATGCTAACCAAAACTCTAGTATCAAAATCCCTTAGAGTACAAGAGTCTCTTCACATTTTCTTTAGCCTATTATCAGTCTTATTATCAAGAAATCTAAAATCTCTCATTGAATTAAGAGGATAAAGATGATTGATGTGAGAAGTATGAGTGATATCATACTTCCACATCATAAATCTACACATTCCCCATAAAGCATTAACTATCATAATAAATCTGTACATCAAATTTTTGACCTTCCCCCAAGTCATATTATCTATCATAATGATTTTTAATTATGCCCAATCTTCCTGGGATCCTTTCCCATTCAATCATATCTTTAATTTCTAATGGGAAATTATCACCTTTTATCTACTTGGCCATGTCATTATACTTAATGGCCCAATTAGCCAAGCTATTAGCCACTTGGTTGGCCTCCTAGTACTCATGAGCCACATAGTTTTCTTCAAAAGATTTGAGAAGAAGAATGCATTCTTCTCTAATATTCTCTATTGTCCAAGTAGGTGTATTCTTCTCATTAAGGCAATATATAATGTTTTTCAAATCACCTTCCAACCATAGTTTTCTCACACTCATATCTTTAGCCAACTTAATGATAGAGTGAGCCGATATAGCCTCTACATAATGGTTGGTTTGAGTTCCAAGGGGAGTAGCCACCATAATAATACCTTTGCCATAGTTATTTCTAATTAATATCTCCCACTCCAGACTTTCCCAAGTTGCCTTTGGCTGCGCCATCAAAGTTAGCTTTAAACCATCCCTTAGGTGGCATTGACCATACACACCCTTCCTTTTTTCTTTTATTATTTTCATTGGTGCCAATAGAAGGGATAGGACCTTTGATAGTGGAATAATTCTCCATTAGAGAATTAAAGCATTTGTACAACCTCAGCCTGAGTTTCCTTGTCCCTAAAAATTCTATTGTTATGCTCTTTCCATACCCCCAACGTACACGGAGTAAGGTCAAATTCCACAAAACCTTATCATCACTCCCAAATCTACCATGGTTCCACTGCTCAAACACATCTAGGATGTTGGAAGGAAAACACTAGGATATGTTAAAAAAAGTTAGGAAAAGAGACCATAAAATGTTAATGAAAGGGCAATGGATGAAAAGGTGATCAATACTCTCACATTGATTTTTACAAAGAATGCATCTGTTAGGCATCATATTTCCCCTCTTTGTGAGGTTGTCCACCATTAGGATGTAATTTTGGAGTGTAATCTAGAAGAAGATGTTGATTTTTGTAATGAACCCTGAGAACCAAACTTTGGCCCACATAAGGGAAGGACCAAAATTTTGTAGATTCTCATAGCCAGAGGCCACAGTGCAAATGCCATTAATAGTCTCCCCCTAGATAATGGTGTCTTTCTTGAGAGATAAGGGGATATTTCTAATTAGGTCCATGAGTGCCTTGAGATCCAAGGATGTCTTAGCTAAGTCAATCCATTCATTCTAGTTCCTGGACTAACTTACCTTGCTCCCAAAATTATTAATGTAGACATTTTCCCATCTATTAAAAGGTTCAATTTCCTAGATAGGGCCAACACTAAGCCAATCATCATGGAAAAAGTTGATATCTTCTCCATTTCCAAGTTTCCATTTAGCTTTGTTGAAAGCAAAGCTCTTAGTCCTTAGTATACCATTCCAAATAATAGAACCCCTAGGATCAACTTCTCTGTTAATGAAATTTTTTAGACTAAGGTTTTCCATATACTTTAGCTCCAGAATATCTCTCCATTCCCATTTATAATTAAAGATTCTCCATATTTGTTTTTCTAGGAAAACACTATTAACCTATTTTAGCTTTCTAATCCCCAGGCTCCCTTTATTCTTGGGTCTACATATATTCTCCCAAGCCAAACCACATGAATTGCCTCTAAATGGCCTCCAAATGCTCAACAACCTTAGGAGGGATAGTAAAGAGGCTAAGAGCATAAGTTGGAAGGTTTTGGAGGGTAGACTTGATCAATAATACTTTACTAGCCTAGCTAAGAGTAACACCTTTCCAAACCACCATTTTTCTATTAAACCTATCAATGAGATTCTCCCAATACTAGTCAGGTAGTTTGGTTCCCAAAGGAAGGCCTAGGTAAATGGAGGGAAGAGTCCCAATATTATAGCCTAGGATGGAAGAAATTTTCCTCTATCTATTAGGGGGAGTGTTGAAGAAAAAAACCAAACTCTTATCCCAGTTTATGAGATGTCCTGGGGCCTTGGAATAGGTATTGAGAATCCCTTTGACACTCCAAGCTTCTCTAACTAACGCCTCACCTCTCAAAATCATATAATCTAAAAATTGTTGATGGGTAAAGACCAAAGGACCTGAAGAAGGTTTAAGTCCCACCAAATCCCCCCTACTTCTTTTGGAATTAATAAGTCTACCTAGACCTTTAGCAAGGATGATGAAAAGAATGGGAGATAAAGAATCCCCTTGATAGAGTCCTCTAGAAGATTTGAAAAAATTTGAAGGGGTTCCATTAACAATAACCACAAAGGTAGGGGAGGAGATCAATTGAGAAATTAGCTTTCTCACTCTAGAATTGAAACCAAAAGCTTCAAGCACCCTATCCAAAAACCCCCAATCTGTAGGATTTGAGCAAAAGCGCATAAAAAATCCACTAAGCCCAAGAAAACTTTGCATGCAGAAAACCTATCACAAAGAAAAAAAATACAAGAAGAGGTAAGGGTTTGATCTAAAAAACTTAGACGAAGAAGAAAAATATTATTCAAAAAATTCTTGATAAAAAAATACAAAGAGATCAATCCTTATAAAAGGAGATCGAAACCCAAAAAGAGTAACCTAAAAGCCTGAAAAAGCTAGGTTGCACAATATAATTAATAAAATATTAATTATATGCACCTACAAGATAGCTTAAGAAAACTAGAGTAATAGGAAACTCATTTAATTAAATCAAAGTGATTTAATTAATAAGTGAAAAATAATAATTACTCTAACACACCCCCTTAAGTGAAGCTCAAGAGGTAAGCTAACCTAGCACAGCTATGAAAGCAGAAAAGCGGGTTCCAACAACAAGGCTTGATCAGGTACCCAATACAAGGAAATCTTTGTAAACTAGAGAAATAGAGAAAACCACATGGGAAAGACCCTACTACAAAAAGAGATAGCAAAGAATGTTCTAGAAGAAGGAACAAAGAGAGATCATGAAGAGAACCATTGAAGCATGAAAAGTCACAAAACTCTGTCAAAAGGTGCTGATCTGTAGAACCTCCATGGAAATAGAAGGTACAAACTGAGAGTGTCTATATGGTAGATGATCCATCTCACCAAAATGCATAGGTAGCCAACCACTGCAATCATCTAGTATAAAAGATCAGGTACTAAATACATAGCTCGCACTAACGAACCATCAAACCAAGGAAGCATAGAATAAAAATATAGGCCCCCCTTAATATAGACGGGGTAAGGTGATAGGCAATTGAAAAGATGGGCCAAAAATCTCCTACAACATAGGAACCAAACACATTAAGAGTGAGGTACTGACACCTATGAAGGCATGTATCATCGATAGATCATGGGACTAATGTTGTGGAAGGGACACTCACTTGACAAAGGAAGAGGACCTAAATGGTAATCAAATATCCCCCCATGGCACTTTATAAAATAGTGTGAGTACAACAAATCACAATGATGAAAAGGATCCCGAAATGCAAGAAGTGACACTTTATCTCAGTGTGTTTGCATAAAGATGCTTGCAATGAATATCAAAAATGATAAAAAAAAAGCATAACGCTGATGCAACAGAAGGTACAACCCAAAACAAAGCATCTTAAGCAACAAAATTGATCCCTGAACCTGAAACAACTAGGATATCCACTAGCATGCAAAAACACAGAAGACTAAATAAAATGTGCCTAGAGTAGAACCTATTACAACAACTAGCATCATTAAAAAGGCCACAAAAAGAGCTTTCCACCCATATAAAGAAGTCCAAAATCGGAGATCAGATGCTCAAGATACGTCTCCTAGAGTGCAAAATAGAACATCCAACTTTAACTACCAAAATAGGCAACCAAACTGCACCAAAACCCAAAAACATCTATACCAACATCTCCGTCTCAGAACCAAATTTTTGACATAGTTTTTGGATAAAAAAAATACGTCTGTATGCTCGAGTTACAAAAAAAAAACCAACCACTACCATGCTGCTGATGGAGCGATGATTGGGATGGTGGGCTGGTGGAGGGCCACCTTTGTGTAGAGCTGCAGTGAGGCTATGGCAGGAGCCACTACAGGCCACTGGTAGACCACTAGCGGTTCTGCCATGGTTTTCTAACCACTGTGGCTAAAAATCATGCAAAAATGATTTTTTTTGCAAATTTCTAAAATTTTTAGTACCTCAAAGTGTGTGGAAAGGTTGTATGGCCTTGCATGGGAAAATTTTTTTGCCTCCCAGATCAACATTTTCTGTTTGGCCTCAAACTACTCTGAAAATCAGTGACCCCGCTGTTTTCTAAGAAAAAACCCAAAAAAACACCAAATCTGATCTGCTAAACCCTTCTTCTCCCTTTTCCTTGAAACTACGAACAAGCTATAATAGATCTAGCTCTGATACCATGTAGGATTTGAGCAAAAGTGCATAACAAATCCATGAAGCCCAAGAAAACCTGCATGTAAAAAATCTATCACAGAGAAGAAAAAGACAAGAAGAGGCAAGGGTTTGATCTGAAAAACTCAGATGAAGAAGAAAAATATTATTCAACGGATTCTTGATAAAAAATACAAAGAGATCAATCCTTATAAAAGGAGATCGAAACCCAAAAAGGGTAACCTAAAAGCCTAAAAAAGCTACGTTGCACAATATAATTAATAAAATATTAATTATATGCAGCTACAAGATAGCTCAAGCAAACTAGAATAATAGGAAACTTATTTAATTAAATCAAAGCGATTTAATTAATAAGTGAAAATAACTAATTACTCTAACACAATCCACCCTATCATAAGCTTTAGAAAGATCAATTTTAAGCAGGAAGCCCTCCTGTTTACTAGCTTCTAGAGAATAAATAGCTTCATGGACCTGAATGATAGAATCAAGAATTTGTCTACCAGGCACAAACCCAGATTGTTCTCGAGCAATAATCCCAAGAAGTAATTTAATAACTCTGTTGGTTAATACTTTAGCAAAAATCTTGTAGTGAGAATTGCAAAGGCTAATAGGCCTGAAAGATCCAAAAGAATCAGCCCCTATAACTTTTGAAATCAAGACAAAAAATGTAGCATTAATTTCTTTAAGAAAATTCCTACCACCAAAGAATTCCTGAATAGCTTTGACAAGGTCATATTGGATAATATCCTAGAACATTTGGAAGAAAAAAGTGGGGAATCCATCAAGACTAGGGGCCTTTTTAGTAGGTAAAGAAAAAGCCACCTCTTCAATTGCATCCATCTTGGGAATAGCCAGTAAGGCCCTATTTTGAGCCTCATTTATAATAGAAGGGATAGTATCAATGATAATATTTTGATCCTCTTTAGCCAAATTGAGATCTTTAGTAAGAATAAAGGAAAAATACTTAACAACCTCCTTATCTATCTCATTATCTTCCCTTATCATATCATCTCTCTTTTTAATCTAATTGATTCTATTGGCCGCACTATGTTTCATAGTGGAAAAGTGAAAGAACCTCAAGTTTTTATCCCCTTCTTTGAGCCAAATCAACTGTAACCTCTATCTCCAAAACATTTCCTCCTTTCCAACACTATTGAGAAGATTAGCAAGGATTTCCTTCTCTATATTCATCTTAATTTCATCATACTCCCATGTTTGGATCTCTTCCTATACCTCCACAAGTTACTCCATAACCCTTTCTTTGGTTTGGAAAATATTTCCAAAGTCACTTTTGTTCCATATTTTGATTTTAGATTTAATTAATCTTAGTTTTTTGGCCACCTTGTACATTGTCATTCCATCAACCTCTATCTCCCACTGCCCCTTGATTTTATCATATAGGCCAGGGTGTGTTGACCACATCTTCTCAAATCTAAAAGAGAAAGCTTTCTTTCTATTAATTCTATCAATAGAAAGAGAGATAGGGGAGTGATCTGAACCAAGTTGAACAAATGAAGAGAGCTTGCATTGAAACTATCACATCCAATCCAAATTTAAGAGAGCTCTATCTAGTCTCACCTAAATATAATCCAAGCCTATTCTCCTATTGGACCATATGAAGTTGCATCCACCAAGATCCACATCCATTAGAGCTAAGTCCCTTATCAGGACAGCTAAATGTTGCCTACTATCCACATCAAGTAGAAGACCTCCTAGCTTCTCAATAGCCAAAAGAGGGGTATTGAAATCTCCCATAATAATACCCTTAGACTCTCCAATTTGAGAAACTAATTCCAAAATTTTAAGCCAAAAGATTCTTCTGCAATTCTTAGTATTGGGGGCATATAAATTAAGAAGAAACCATCTCTCCGAAGTCTTTGGATCGAAAAAATTCATGAGTAAGATATTATATTCATCAAAAATGATATTAGCATCCAAGGAATCCCTCCATATAGTAAGAATACCACTAGAAAACCCATCCGAGTTAGTGGCCGAGTTTCTCCAACCTTTACCAAAGGAAATCTTTTCAACTTTTTCCTTTTCATTTAAGTTTCCTTAATTAAAAAAAGATTTGGCCTATGATCCCTAATCATGTTCCTAAAAATTTCCTATTTGTGGATTTCATTGAGTCCATGAATGTTCTAGGATATAATCTTCACATTTTAAAAAAAATGGCATGCTTCTTGGATGGTCTTCTGAGTTCCATCCAAAGTATTCCTCCTTGCTTCTTCCTTTCTAATTTGTTACAAGCTCTTCCTACCTAGGGTAATTGAAGTTCCTCCAGTATTCACTTTGACCTTGCTCCTTGTTGTTGCTGTTGAGGCTCATGAAGTGTTTGTGTTATTTTTCTTTTTCTTATGGGTAACTTGAGTCAAAGGGTTCTCATTGGTGTCCTTGAAACTATCAAAGAGGGATTCCAAATGAGATAAGTGTTGAGGTGAGGCAGCTAAGACCTTATCTAAGAATCTACTTACCATCGATGGACAGAACCATTTACCTTAAGATGGTTTATTCACCCCTTCTTCAAGAGTCCCATCCAAAGAGTCTATGGATTCCACAACAAATTGATTCTCTATAATAATAGCTACCTCTTTTCCTCCTTTGTCCTCCTTAAGAGATATATTGCCAGAAATCTCCTTTCTTGCATTGTCCTCCACACTATTATTCTGCTTTGGCTTAGAGCCTTTTAGAATCTTATTATTATCCTCCAAGGGGACAATATGTTGTGATTTATTTCTAGATGCAATATCCCCAATTTTTTCATTTTCACCCAATGTGTTGGGTTCCTTAGGTGGAGGCACAAAGTCCTTTCTCCCTTGGTCCTTTTTATGTGATTTTTTTTCCTTCCATACCTTTTTGGGTGCCGTAACTAAAAAAATTTGGTTTCTTTTTCCCTTTTTGAGATTTCCTTTTTGGGCCTTTTCCTTGTCTTTAATATCTAGGCAAGCCTTCACTTTGTGTCCAACCTTTTTACAATGGAAACAAACAAAAGGAACAGACTCATAGTCTATCTCCTACACTCATTTACTTAGAGGAGACTAAAACTCAATCACCTAAGGCATATCCTATCCTTCAACCACACCCAACATAACCTAGTATACATTAGTATCTTCTTGTCAGCTGTGATAGGATCTATGGACAAAAATTCCCCAAAAGAGTTGGCAATGCCAACCAAAACATCTTCATTCCAATATTCTAGGGGAAGCTCTAGAAACGTTATCCAAATAGAGGCCTGAGTTAGAAAATCATTTTTCAAATCCAAATTGGAAGTTTATTTTTGAAGGATAAGAGTAGATTTACCCATTATCTAGTTTCCCACATATGAAACCCTAGAGTAATCCTCTTGACAAGTGAACTCAAAAGACATAAACCCTTTTGCCTTAGCTATTATTAAAACCTACCCTTTCAATTCGCACTTGTTTCTAGCAAAGGTCCTCACTAGATCTATATTAGTTTGGGAGTCAATGAATTTTCCCACTAGGGAAACTAACATTCCCAAAATGTTATGGTCTATGATTTCATAGGGAACCTCTTTATCCTTGGTGTGAGGATGGTTTCATTTTTAATGTCATGGTATACTCTTGATATACATTTAGAGTTTTGACATGTAATATTATGTTCTTATGGAGCATGTCATCTCTTTAGTTGAGATGGTTTGATCATGTTGTCATGCTTATGTGCTTGAGGCCATGGTTAGAACTCTGACATTGATCTTGGTTTAGTTTCTCAGTATTGAGTACATCATTTATAAGTTGGATACTTCATATTATTGCTATGTTGAATTTGGAGTTGGCATGGATTGATTGGTTACATGTGCTCATTGATACTTAGAGACAATGATGATGCTAATTTCTCTTGGACTAGAGAATATTTATTGGGATAGTTGATGGTTTTAGTAGGAGAGTCTAAGGGGCAGTCACCTAATATGGACTTGAGAGGATATTTTTCTTAGATGAGCCTTGGTTGGAGACTTGGATATCTTGATGAGCATTCTCACTCCCCACTCTTGGTCTACTTGGTGGTTTTCTACTTGAGAGGTTTAGCCCATTTTTTATCTCAGGTGCATTATGTTCATGCTTGTCTTTAATGGATATGGATCTTGAGCTATGGTACATGAGTTAGTTTTGGAGGTGTCATTTGAGAGATAGTTTAGCATTGGTTATCTCCATTTACATATGTTGTTATGTTGGTAGAGTTTGGGAGATGGTTTTGTATTGGGAATATTCCTTGGATTAGGAATGGTTTACATGTTTAATATTCTTGTGAGAGGCTTACATCCATGATTAGTTATATTGTATGGTTTGGGTGTTGTTGAGGCTTCTTCGTTGGGGTTTTATGGAGGAGATCATACTTACAAAGTTTATGCCTAGAGGTGTGTGTAGAAGGACATGATATAGATTATGATTTGCATGGTTTCTCTTTGTTCTTGGTTATCTACCTAGATGTTTAATTTTGCTGATATTGGATTTGAGATTGGTTAGAGATTATGATAACTAGTTTGTGCTCATGTATGTCATGTAAGATATGACATGGTTATTCATTTATCTCTTTCCTTGTTTTGGTTGTGGCTCAAACTTGGGAGAGCATTGGAGACTTGTTAAGAGAGTTATTCTTGTAGGTTATTAGTTTATATGTTATGGATGTCCTTAATCCTAAATGGATTCATTTGTTTGAGATGTTGTGAGTGGATTAATTACAGATTTGACATTATCTTTTGTCATGGGAGCTTCTTGGTACATATCTAGCAAGTATTGCTCTCGAGGCTTGTGATTGCAGGTTATAGATTGGATATGTTGATGATGTGAGATTCACTTGGTATACCTTTGGATGTATGGATAGTTGGATGAGTTTGCAACTTTCTATGGGTGTTATTTTAGCTATGGATTTTTTTTGACAACTACAGATATATGCAATTACCTTTGGATCAAGTTTTTGTTCTTGGCATTACAGTTGGTACATGATTTTATAATCTTCTAATGTGATAGGTTGGGTGGCTTTGTTTCTAGATGGGTACTATGTATGTTTGGTGATAGTGACATAATAGGAGGTGAGATCATTCATGTTTGATATGTTGGATACTTTGATTTTGTTGTGGGCACTAGGATAGATCACTTCATGTACTTTGATCCATGATGGTGGATGTGTTGGGAGGGATTGTTTCCTTGTTCATTTATGTGGCTACAAGTTCATCCTATGCAATGTATACAACAAGTGGGAGATTGTTGAGATAATGGGTGTTGTACACATTGCATAATATTGTTATATTGTATTATTTTATTTTATTACATAATGTTGCACATACATAGATGTGCAATATATAAAGATTCTCATGGGATATACTAGATAAGTTGTATTGTAACATTGTTATAATATTTTCATGTAATTATCTAACATTGTGGAAAATAATAATGTCCAATATTAAATGTAGGGTCAATGGGTTAGGTAGCACATGTTTTATGTAATACCACTTGGTGGTTTGTGGATTTGCTACTTGATGCAAGTAGGACATGGTAACTATGTTCTTCACTTATTAATTCTGATTACTAGGCTTCTCCCCAAGCCTACCAAGCATATCATATGCAATCCCTTAAGATCCTCCAAGGTTAGAGACTAGGTGATTGGCCTATTCATTGTGCCACTCTCACCTATTCCAAATGTCTCTACTTAACCCTTCAAAATACCAAACAACTAACTCTGACAATATCCAACACCTCCACCATATTACATCCTCCAGGATCTTTATCAACACCATACCAATATCAGCTTCCAAAAGACTTAGCTCATTCCCAACTAAGTGATTTCAAAACATTCACAAGGTTCTATACCTTAGTGAGCTTCAAAACATTGATTCTCACAAACATTTCCTATGTAGATTCTTCCTTCTAGCCCTACCTGGGAATTAGGACAAGAATTCCAACTCTTCTAAACACCTACCAAACTAAAGGTAGATTCAAACACCCATTATTGAGATTGAATTAATTTCAAAATTATAGATTCCAACTTGTTCATTCAAACATATAATTGAAGGCCTTAGTTTAGGCTATTTGGCATACAACCCTCACTCAAGCTACAACTCTCAAAAATCTCAAATGACCCTACCAAATGAACATGAATACTTCACTACCTTAATAAGACTTTTCAAACTACTAATTTTTAGGCTCCTAATGATTGAGTAAATCATTAAACTATCAAACCCTTGTATTGCTGAGGGTTTCCTTGCTAACTGCCATGACTGGTTCCTAAAATCAAATAGCCCACCTTTTCTTCTCTCCCAAATTATTCTTTAATATCTTATGAGTGAAACAAACCTTAAAAATATTCATGCAGCTCATTTACACACATCTGCCATGTCCTTACTTGTAGACTTGTTGTATTTCCATGGAAACAACAGATAATTGCTTATTTTTCGGTATCTCTATTACAAAGTGTAAAGGTGGTGAGTAAACTTAATAAAATGGAAATTAAAACACCAAAGGGAAATTTTAAATCTTTCCCAATCCTTATACAAATACCATATGTAGTTATTATGAACAATTAATCTCAAAACTACAAGTATAATGTTGTTTAACTAGTGAATACAAAGAACTATGTCAATAACCCATGTTGTTAGGTATATATGTTGCATTAAGATTGATACTCATTTCATTACCAATACAAGGAAGCTTAAAAAACATTACAACCATGAATCCAAAGATAAGATGTCAAGACAACATTCAAACATCAATATATATATGCAGATTTTTCCACAAACAACAACATACTTTTATTATCAAATTCATACCATAACCTACATTTTCCTACTCCACATATATCCTCGCTATATTCTACATGAGGATGTAATGTTTTTATACCAAAAAAATACCTTTTACCTCCCCTAAGAGGTCAACCAAGGTGGATGAGTGTTCACCTTCCACAAAACTTGAATTTTTCAAAAATTGCTGACAACAACTTTTAGCAACTTTTACACTCTTTTTCATATTTTGCATTTTATGCTCTAATATAATTTCTAGGTACCCTAAATAGGTCCAAAATCTCATCATGACATCTTAACACTAAATTATACCCCATTTATTCCCTTGTATGGAATTTTCTCACTTTTTACTTACTTTGATCCATAATGCCTAAAACATGAAATTGGTCAACATGACCTTAATTTGACACTTAATAACATGAATTGAAATGTCTATTACCCTAATCTAACGTGACTCAAAAATATACTAGCTAGGACTCAAAATTTCATGGGAGATGGTCAAGGTGCCTTGCACCATACTCCCCTTGTTGAAAAACTTAAGTCCCTTGAGTTTGCTATAGAGACTTTGTCTAATGATGATGATGCCTCCTTCTTCACTTGATTTCTACCTTGTCCAATCAATGTCCTTTATCTGGTGCATCTTCGCATTCTTCCAAATGATAGTGAACTTTGCTATCTTTCTTGGAGGCCTAATTGTGATCTTCAATTCTTCAACTCTATTTTGGATGATCAACATTGTGTCAATATATGATGGCTTCTTTATCTTTGGCTCCACATCAACCAATCAATTTCATCTTCACCCAAGGTTTTCCTTGTCTTGGTGACCCAAATACAATATTCTGACTATACAACATACCACATGCCAAAAATAATGCCTTCATCAACAACTTTATCCTTATTGTATGCACTTCATTTTTCTGCTCTTCCATTATATTCAATGTCCATGGGTAACTCATTAACTCTTGTTCCACGTTTTTTGTGGTCTTGTATTGACCCATAATAATCTTTTTGTCATCTTGAACCTCATCTTGTATGAAGGTTAACTCTACAACATCATGATTTTGATTACATCCTATCTTAATCCAATATTACTTACCAATAATATAATAAAAATGAGCCTCTCCAAGGGCTATGTCCCTATATTCTAGATAAATTGATGTCTTCTTTACCTCTTTCATTGATTGAATCATCAAATGATCTTCCTCTTTATTGTTGTCATCAACATTCTTAGTCATATTTTTGACTGTCTACCCCATTTTCCCTTTATGTTGTAAAGAGTTTATTACCCCATTATGTTCCAACTCCTCTTGTATGTCTTCTTCACTCTTGTTGTCCTCTATCTTAGACATTAGTTCTTCCTCTAGCTTTTCCACTTGGTCTAACTCAGTGACCATTTCTTTTCCATCTACCTAATCCTCTATCTTAATAGGTTCCTCCACAATATGTCTAACCTCTTCAATGCCAAATTTATGCTTTGCTTCTTCCTTTTCCTACTATTTTAGCAATATCTCTAGTCTCCTTCCTCTTTCCTCATTCTTTGCTAGTGCCTCCTTCAAAATTCTAATCTCCTCTGACATGCTCCCCTCCTCTTCTCTTTGTTTTCTCTTTCTCCTTTCTTCTTCCTTTTGTCTTCTCAAGGAATCCTTATAACATACCCATGTGTTCCGTACTTCTTCCTAATATGGTGTCATCCTTGGTGCCTCTCAAAACACAAAAAAAATATTAGTTCAACAACAAAATGAAACAAACTCTTGCTCACTTCTATCAAAATTTTACAACCAACACAACTATGCTCTCTGAAATGGTGCAATCCTACTCTAATCCCAAATATAATGCAAGGATAGAGGTTATAAAAATATTCTTCACTTACTAATTCTGATTACTAGGCTTCCTCCCAATCCTACCAAGCATATCATATGCTATCCCTTAGGATTCTCCAAGGTTAGAGAATAGGTGATTGGCCTATTCCTTGTGGCACTCTCACCTATTCCAAATGTCTCCACCTAGCCCTTCACAATACCAAACTATTACCCTAATCTAATATGACTCAACAATATACTAACTAGAACTCAAATTTCATGTGAGATAGTCAGGTTGGCCTACACCACTACTTTATAAGCAACCATGAGAGTAGTTATTTGTATGCTAATGAAAAAGGCAAGAGTCACGTGGGAAATTGCTTGATAGGTTAGCCAAGGGAAAATTTGTGAAGGTTGGAAACATGGCATGGGATGTGTGGATTCATGCTTATTCACATGAATTTCTTGGTAGTGGTTATGGATTTTAAGGCTTCCATGGTTGTATTGCAATGGTATTTTTGCTAAATAATACATGGTGATAGATACTTTTGGAGGCTCAAGTTTTCCCTCAGTGAGGGTTTCCTAGGGTATATCTTGTGTCACATTTTTGTGGTTATGTTGTCTACTCTCCTTCATGTGGATTTTAATTACATATTTATTTTAGATCTATTATGGGTTATGTGGAAATGGTTGTATTCTTTGTTCCAAGTTTCCTTACAAAACTCTAGTGTCATATATGTGTGAATGTTAGTTTTATGATGGATGTTATTTTGCTATTGTTTTATTTTTTTTAGTCAACATATACTAAATAGAGAGCTAAGTGATGAATGAAGAAGTTAAGTTGTTGGTGAGTTTCTATATTAGCTGATGGCTTTGTGATTTTGTTTGAAGATAGTAAAAGTTTAATTGGTACATCTAGACCTAGGGATGACTAAATCAACCCCCTCCCCCCTAGTTATTCTAATCATTCTAATAATTGGTATTAGATATTTAATTCTTGTAAAGAAATTTGATGGTACTTAAGCTAAAGATCAAAATGTACAAATGAGAGGTACCCAACTTGAAGAAAGAGAACTTTTGAGCATGACAAATAATTATGAAATTACATCTATTTGGAGTTGAAAATTCTATGTTTTAGTACCTAGAGAATGAATACATTGAAGTTCCTATACCCATTAAAATTGAGCAAATAAAGGAGAAGCATTAGTAGAATCAAATGATGATAGATTTGACATCTTCCCCAATTTATGTTAAATTTAATGATGTGACAGAGTGAAATAATGCAAACAAAATATGGGGTATTTTTTCTCAAATTCATCGAGGAGACAAAAATGTGTTAATGGATAAAGTAGAAATTTTGAGAGGCAAGTTTGACAACATGAGAATGAAAGAAGGAGAAAGTGTTGCATAGTACTATGGTCGAATCAAGGAGCTTGTGAAAGCTATTAGAGGAGATGGAACATACATATCTGATGAGACAGTGATAAGTAAGGTATTGAGGACATTACTTCATATCTATATAATTAGAGTATGTATAATTAAATAACTAAAATATACACCTAGTAATGATTTGACCTTGGATAGTATAATTGGTAGACTCACTACATTTAAATTATCAAATTTTGACAACTTGACACCTAGTGTTGAATGTGCTTTCAAGTCTCAACTAATCCTTGATGGATCTAAAAGAAATAAAAATAACAAGCTTGTGGAAAATGATACTAAATTAGATAATGATATTGATGAGTTAGAATCATTATTGGTAAGAATGCTACCAAGAGGAAAATGAAAATGCAAAGGTAAACTTCCTATTATCTATTTTACATGCAAAAAATTTGGTCATTTGGTTGCAAGATGTCCTAACATATATGAAAAGGAAGAAATAAAGGAGAAAAAATATCAAAGAAGGAGTGACAACAAACACAATAGAGGTAACAAAGAATACAAAGGAAAAGGTAAGAAATATTGTTACATTGTTGAATAAAATGGTTCTAATAGTGATTCAAGTGAAAATGATGAAGAAGTTAATTATGTTGTAATGAAAAATGAATCTGATGAAGATGAGAAAATTCCTTTAATTTTACATGTGAATAAGAATGAAAAATGTATAATTGATAGTGGTTGTTCACATCATTTGACTGGTGATACAACTAATTTTGATAAGACAAAACATTATAATGGAAGTAGTGTTAAGTTTGGAAATGATGCACCATGTTGTATGAAAGGTAAGTGATCAATTATATTGAATGACAAGATCAGATGTGACAATGCATATTGGGTTGAAGGTTCAAAATATAATTTTTTGAGTGTGACACAATTGAATAGTTCAAGTTATTTAGTTGAATTCCAAAATAGTTGAATAGTTGAATAGTTGAATTTATGATGCTACTAGTGAATGTAGAGGTCAAGCAAGAAGTAATGTGTTCTATTTAGATCAATCTAAACATACTTTTCTATTTGCACAATTTGAAGATATTTGGTTACGCCATAAGAGGCTATGCCATATGAACTTTGATAATTTGTTAAGTATTAGTAAGATGAAAAGAGTAAGAGGGTTACCAAGATTGATCAAATATGATAAGGTGATGTAAAAAACAATGTCAAATGGGAAAAATGGAAAAGTCTAGTTTCAAGAGAAAGAACTATTGTTATGATGATATTTTGGATTTAGTTCATACTAATTTATGTGGTCCTATTGGAGTGCTTGAAGTTACTATGTTGACAATACTTTATTCTATTTCTTGATGATTTCTCTAGAATGATGATTGTGATGTTTCTTAAAAATAATCTAGTGTATCTCAAATGTTTAATTGGTATTTGGATAGAGTTGAAAAGGAAATATAAAAGAGTCTGAAGTGCTTAAGATCAAATAGAAGGGGTGAATTCATATAAGACAAGTTCAACATATTTTGCAATGACAAAGGAATCAAGAGAAATGAGTGCACCAAAGATTCCACCACATAATGTGATGATTGAAAGAAGGAATAGATCAATCATGGATTGTGCAAAGACATTAATGATGGAGAATAATGTTTCACAAAAATTATTGGAGAGAATTTGTAAGTATTGTAGTTTATACTCTGACCCGAGTTCAAGTTAAGAAAGGTACAAATAAAAATTCTTTGAACTTTGGTGTGGCTATGCATCTAATGTCAATTATTTAAAAGTTTTTGGAAGCAAGTAATACATATTAAAAGATGCAAGGAAAGGAAAACATTATGCAAAGAGTGATGAAGGTATATTCCTAGGATATTCCACTAAAAGAAAGGCATATAAGTGTTTGAATTCTAATACTAACAAAGTTGTGGAAAGTGCAAATGGTAGAGTTGATGAGTTTACAAAAAAGAATGAAAAGAGTACAAGAATGAACCTAAAAATTATAGAAACTATCTAATTCTATGAAGGAAAACCAAGTACATTACCTAAACTAGAGAAAGAGGCTATTGAGAATCACTAGTTAGGCACTATTGAGGTTCAACATAAAAGATTTGTTGAGCATCAAGTGTTAATCTCAGATTGGTTTTGACATATAAGTATCTATAAACTTAAGTCATTTACAACTTAGAACTCAGTTCATGTCGAACAAGTAATGCATTTTAAGCATAACATGTCAGATAGTGCATGTAGAGTGAGGTACTTAGTATGTGTCCAATAAATAGTTTGTGTCGAGTCACACAAGTTCCAAGAAGATAGAAGATGTCGAGTAACCAATGGATGTCAAGTCATTCAGATGCCAAGTTACAACATTGAAGTTGTAGTTGATGCTGAGCATCAAGGACTTCAAGTGTTGAGTAATACATTTTTGACATAGTTGTTTGCAATGGCACAAACTACTATGTAAACTATTTTGGAGCTGACTTGAGGATTATTTTGTGATCCTAGATGATAAGAACAAATCTTAATTGAGAATCCCTATCCAATACATGTAGCCAATAAATTAAAGGGGAGGATTAAGTGGTTAGATGGATGAATTATGGTCATTGATTCATCCCTAACTCTAAGTCACCTAGGTCTTCTTAAGGAGGGAAAACCCTAAAGTTTTGATGAATGTGGAAGGAGAAAAGAGAGAAGTTTTGAATGTGAAAATAGAACATTCATCTTGACTAAGGTGTTGTGAATTGAGATACATTGTAGAATCATAAAGAAGAATAGAGAAAAGGAATTAGAGGATGGAAAAAATAAATTTGATCAGTAAGGATCAAGTACACATTAGGAAAGAGGTGATTTGTTATCTAGCAATAGAGTGATAACCACAAGGTCATTGCTGAGCCATTCTAATAGGTGAATTAGCTAAATCTCTTAACACAATAGTCTTATTAGGCTATTGTACATCCTTTAATAGGTTTCTTACTTTATTGTAAATTAAAGTCCTTTTACCAAGCATACTTCTAATAGGGTGTTGCAATCCTTTAATAACGTAAGATCTGACAATCTTGTAAGCTTTTAATAGGGTAGATCTTTCATAGGGTAGATCATGTTTTATGATCAAATATTGTAACATTCATTGGATACACTTTATTACTACAGTAGTAGAGATTTGTGGGTGTCATCTCCATTCTAGTTTAACCTTCTCATTGGATGGTTTCTTAATAACCAAATATCTTGTGTCATACATGTGTTGAATGTTATTTGTTTGCATACTATGAATGAATATGTCTAGCTAGATATTTTAGTTTACATACAAATTGTGAGATGAATGTGGGGTGAATGAATTTATGGTTTAAGTTTTGAAGTACTAATTCACCCCCCACCCTCCTCTCAAAGTTTACTTTCCCTATTGTATTTCCAACAATTGGTATAAGAGTATAGTTCTCTAGAAAGGAAAGCTTTGTAACTTTGAGGAAAGATCTTGGAGATTGAACTCTACAAGTTGGAAAAGACTATTGAGAGCTAGAAGATTTAAATCTAGATTTCCCTATATTAGCTGAATGAAGCAAGAGATGAGTTGAAGTGATCATTGAAGAGAAGGAACGAGATAGCTATTAAAGAGAATGAAAAACATTACCAAGAGATTAACACTGCTAAACTATTTGTAGATGGAAATTCAAGTGAATTTGATGCATTAGTTGCAGATCTAATGGAAAAGACTGGAGCCCTAACTGAAGAGGTCAAAAATCATAAGATAGAATAAGAAGTTAAATTATTACTGCTATTGAGGTGACTAACCAGAAAAAAGAAAGCTAAAGAGGACAAAGTCATTAATGAAGATGAAAAAAGATATTGACCAATAGACTAGAAGAGAAGTCATGAAAGGTGAATAGGATTTCTCACATGCAACTAGAAACATTGAATCAAATGATGATTTTAAATAATGAATTGAATGGAAAAGATATTGAAATCACAACACTAAAGTTGCAGAATGAGCAACTGAGAAATGATCTGAAAAGAGAAAAAGAATTTGTTGAAAGTTTCAACAGACCTAGTGAAGCCATCGAGTATTTTAAGAAATTGAAGAGATCTCTTAGATATAATAGTGATGCTACTGGATTGGGTTACGACAGTACTAAAGAAGGAGAATCATTCAAAAGTGGTGAACAAAGGAGAAATGATGGTAAGAAATACAAACCTACTTGTTATAATTGTGGTAAGATAAGTCATACAAAAAATATTTGCAGGAGTAAGACTAAAATTCAAAATCCTAAGCAGAAGTTCATGGGCCACTACCACAAGTGCAACAAGCAAGTACACTAGGCATATGAATATAAAACCAAGACCATAATTACACAAAGGTTTGAAGGATATTGCTATAACTATCAAAAGTATGGACATAGAGCATATGCAAGTAGATCCAAGCCCAAGTTGTCATCAAACCAATAGAAAAAGGTAAAATACAATGTAAAATCTTATAATTGGGATTATAGTAGTAGGTATAATGTTACTATTGTCAATAATATGTAAATTTTCTTGAGAAATATATAATACCAAATTTTAGAAGTGATTACAATAGACAATTAAGTTAGACTACATGTTTTAGTTGCTTAAAGATTGGTCACATAAGTAGACATTGTCCAACAAAGTCAAACACACCAAGCAGTGAGTTTAACAAAGGCAAAGGAAAGGTAGATGTTGAAGAAGTCAAAGTGAGATGAAAAAGACATGGAAGAAAGAGGAATATTGCAACATATCAAGTTTAGATGGGATCACTTCATCCAATGGATCAGGTGATCATACCATCCCCAACTAAGAAATTAAGAGGTATGTATGGGACTAATATTTTAAAGTTCAATTATACATAAGTTCCAAGGATTGAGTTCTAAAAAGATCATATATGTATGAAGTAAGATGCAAAGTATTGGTTAGAACTTAGAAGAAATCTATAAGTTTTCATGTTGTTATAGAGCATGAAAAGCTTCACTGTGGTTGTCAAGTGAAAAATAGTTCATGCTAAGCTATCAAAGTTGACAGTGTTGACTGAGCTCATAGTGGTTGTCGAGTGTGAAGAAAACTACATGGAAGCCAAGTGAGTCAGAATTGCTATTATAGCATATCTTTAAACTGTGTAAGCATTAAGCATTAATTGCAAAGTTTTGAGGGCTATATGGTCAATTTTTTGATTCATTTGACATTTTTCGAGATTGACAAGAGTATGAAGAGCTTAAGGAAAATTGGAGAGATTGTTCCAAGCATTTGTAGACTAAATTCAACCACTCTTCAACACTAGTCATCAGATTTGAGAAGGTATTTATCATGTGTCAAGCTATGTTTGAATTTTTGAAAACCTTAGGTATCAAATATGGCATCTATGTCTTCTACTTCTAATGTTAAAGAGAGAAAGGAAGTTTCTAATGTTCAATTAATCATCAATAAGATTAGACAAATGAACTTTAAAGAAATTCTTGACATTGCATACAAACAAGACCCATCTAGTGTGGTATCCATGATACCACCACAAGTTTGAATAATTGAAGATGTAAGATGTTACACATGTAAGGTGGGTAGCATAGGTGACATGAAGATAAGATACATTTATGGAAAATTGTGTGAGAAAAATGTATTAAAAGAAGAGTTCAAGGTTGTAAAGAGAAAAGGGTTAACTTGTACCCTAGATTTTACAAATGTGTTCAAAACACAATGCATTAAGATTGTTCTTAGTAGAGTTCATGATAGTTCTATATGGTTGGAGGATGGCCCAAAATCAACAAGAGTATTGTACAAAGGGTAATAGGGTTTCCAACCCTAGATGGGTCTAAGACCATGAGAAGTGATGAAAAGAGGTTATTGAGAAAAACATAGGGGTAGTACGAAATAAGAGAGGAATGAAAATTGACACCATCACAAACCCCCTAATTTCTTTTGTTGTAAGGATAATTGCACATAAATTCTTTCAATCTAGTAGACTGAATAGTGTACCTTACATTGATGTTGACATTGGCTACAAGATAGTCAAGAAGGATCATTCTTATGACCTTACTAAGTTGTAGTTACAATAGTTATCAGAAAACATTGGAGCCATAAGGAAAGCCAAGAGTGCACAATGCAAGTTTGGTTCAATACTTGTATGTATATTTTTCTATGTGTAGAACACATTCCATTCTTTTGGTAAACTTACATGGAAAAAAAATAGATATATTGCAGTACAGATAGGGGAATACATTGAGTAACTTGGAGAAAACTTTAAGTCTATAATGACTAGATACTTTGAAGACTTTAAGAAGTCAATAAAACAAAGACATAGGATTCTAGTGCCACTAGTTGAGAAGCACTTCAATGATGTTTGCTTTCTAGTTGGTACTGATTTCACATATGTATAGGTTGTAGTTCTAAGGGTAAGATGGTTAAAGCCTCTAGGTTATGAGATAAATGTGGATGAGGCATTTGCATCAATAACCACTTTATTGGCTGAAGAAGTAGATAAAGATGTGATAACTTTTTGTAATTATGATGTAGCCAAGTGATGAAGGGCACTCCCGTTAAAACCATAAACTCATAACAGAAACAAAGAAACAATAGCAAACATGAGAACAAAATATGGACTTCTTAATTGTATCTCAAATGTAGAATTATAAAATTCATAAGTACAATATGCTAACCCACATGGGTGCCTTCATTGCAGTAATCTACAAGACTACACTGTGAACTACCACCTAGAACTATTCTAGACAAATGTTCTAGTATTTCTTAAATAAGCAATTTTATGCCGCTTGGGAAGGTTCTAGACATTGAAACTTAGTACCGAGGGCCAAAAGACCCTAACAATACATATAGAGTTGACCAAATACATTTTTGACAATTATTTTAGATATTTCGGGTAGCCCAACTATGAAAGATCATAACTCTTGAACTGTTGCTCTGATTGGCTATTATAACCACTTTTTTGAAATGCCAACTCCTAATCTATAGCCTTGGAACCACACAAGCACACTTTTGTAGAGTTTTTAGACCTCATCCAAGCACTCTAAGGCCTCTAAGGGTGATTCTAAAGATTTTTTTGCAAATTTTTCCACCAAAAATCTATAATAACTTCTTCGATACTTAAGCTAGAGAAATGAGATTTTTATGGTAGCCTTATAACTCTAAAATGAACCTTCATCCTAAAAATGAGAACATTCCAAGCTCGTATGAGAAACTTACTAAAAATAGGAAGTTTCTACAAATAATAACCACCTTGTCTACTAGTCCTCGTTAAAATAGAAAAAGACTAAAAAGAAAATATTTTTGGGTGATGCAAGATTTCTCTTACACCTAGGATGCTCCTACATCAGACACCTAGGATAATTTGAAAAGTGACTTTGTCATATCTCAGGTGTTTAGAGGAAAACCAAGTCAATTAACCTCCTCCTTTGCTAGCCATGATGAATCCTTTATTAGTCTCCCTTTCCATTTGACTAGATATTACTCATAAGTTATGTTCCTAGTACTTTGGCCAATATCACTATTTAGTATCTCCTCAATCTCCTTTGTAGCTAAACTAGCTGCTGGAATACTCCATTGCATTTCTGTAACTTCATCTCCATCACCTCCTTCATAATACTCTATCAAATCAAAAATATTCAATATTGGTGAAATATTCAATTCAACAGCCAACTCCACTTCATAAGAATTTCCAAAACCATGCCTTTTCACTATCTTACATGGTCCAAACTTCTCCATCTTGAACTTATTATATGTACACACTAGATAATTCTCTTTTCTCAAATGAACCATGACTTTATCTCCAATTTGAAATTCCCTATACCTCCTTTTCACATATGCCTTAGCTTTATACTATGTATTCATCTTTAAGATGTGTTTCCTCACCTCCTCATGGATGTTCTTCAAATGTTCAGCAAACTCTTTAGCTTCAATACTACTTATCTCTCCTTTATCCAACTGCCTCAATTTAGAAGCATTTCTAGGACTACTTCCATATATAATATGGAATGGTGATTTACTAGTACTCCTATTCACAAAATTATTATATGCAAATTCTGCCTATGGTAAAATCATATCCCATCCTTTTGTCTTATCTCCAACCAAACATCTCAGCAATTTTCCCAAACTATAATTCATAACATTTGTCTGTCCATGAATCTATAGATGATGTGATGAATTGAACTTCAATTTTTTCTTCAACTTCTTCCATAATGTATGCTAGAAATACCCAACAAATTTGGTATCTTGATCTGAAACAATACACTTTGGTAGACCATGTAGTCTCACCACCTCTCTTAAAACCAACTCTACCACATTAACAACATCACTAGTCTTCTTGTAAGGAATAAAATGTTCAATCTTTGAAAACATGTCACTGACCACAAAAATAAAATCATGCCCATACTGAGTCCTCAGTAATCCAAGAACAAAATCCATGCAGATATCCTCCCACGGCTTCTCTAGTATAGGTAATGGTTGATGCAACCTTGTATTCTAATTCACTCCTTTTGCCATCTAACATACTCTAGAAATTTGTACAAACTTCTTCACATCTTGCTGCAATTATGGCCAATAATAGTTCACATCAGCCAAAGATATGGTTTTATCTTTGCCAAAATGTCTAGCCAGTCCTCCTCTATGCTTCTGTTTGATGAGATTCTCTTTCATTGAATTTCTAGGAATGCACAACTAGCTTTCTTTGAAAAATATACTATCCTAGATCATGAAATTCAACCACTTTGTTTTTTCAAGTGTAACAAGTTTTATACAAGCCTTCCACACTTCACCAAAATTAGGATCATCCAGATACAAAGTACTAAGTTCCTTGAATCCAACCACCTTGATCTACATTTCTATCACCAAAAGTTGTCTTCTGTTAAGAGCATCTACAACTTTGTTAGGATTCCAAATCTTGTGTTTCAAAAAAAATGTATAACTCTACAAAAGGTCAACCTACTTTGAATGTGTTTGGTTCAATTTTTCTTGACTATTCAAATATTACAAAGCTTGATGATTAGTATACAAAACAAACTCCTTAGGAAGAAGATAGTGTCTCCACTTCTTCAATGCTTGAACTATAGAATAAAATTCCTAATCATAAATAGAATATTTTCTTTTTGCATCATTCAACTTCTCACTAAAGTGAGCAATAATTCTATCTTCTTGACTCATAACATCTCCTATTGCAGTACCACTAGCATCACAATCTACTTGAAACACCTTGTTAAAATTAGGAAATGCTAAAATAGGCTACTCAATAACTTTCTATTTCAATAGGTTAAAACTCTTATCTACTCCTATAGTCCACTTAAATTCTTTCCTATCCCCTCTCATTGTTTTAGTCAGGGGTCAACAAATACTACTAAAATATCTAATGAACTTTCTATAAAAACTAGCCAATCCATGAAAAGATCTTACCTCTACTGCACTCTTCGTAGTAGGTCATTCAAGGATAGCCTTCACTTTCTCTGGGTCAATTTTCATACTATTTTTTGAGACTACAAATCCTAGACCTACATCAACTCCTTTACAAAACTACACTTCTTTAGGTTTATCAACAAATTTTCTTCTCTCAACTTATCAAACACCTTGCAAATATGGATCAAATGCTCCTCCAATGTCTTACTAAAGATTAAAATATCAACTAGGTAAATAATGGAAAGGTTACCTAGAAACTCCTTCAATACCTCATTCATGAGCCTCATGAAAGTGCTTGGTGCATTGGTTAGCTGAAAAGGCATGACTAGCCACTTATACAATCCTTCTTTTGTCTTGAAAGAAGTCTTCCACTCATCACCTTCTCTAATACAAATCTTATGGTACCCACTCTTTAGATCTATCTTTGTGAAGCACTCAACTCCACTAAAATAGTCCATAATATCATCCATCCTTGGTAATGGAAATATGTACTTGATTGTGATCTTGTTGATAGTGCAAGAATCTATGCACATCCTCCATTATCCATTCTTCTTTAGTGCCAGTATTGTTGGTATGATACATGGACTTGAACTCTCTCAAATCAACCCCTTCCATAAAAACTCATG